>KZ809309.1:25692-37207 GCA_000696205.2 Oncopeltus fasciatus | reverse complement strand
CACTAACTTTTTCTTAAAAAAAAAAAAAAATTAATTAAAATTTATTTTATCTAAAACCAATTTTAAGGACATAAAGTAACAAGTTCGGTAGTAAAGAAGATTTGAAACACAGATAAACTTCTATTACTGAGGACATCATCTTATTTCATTTTCCTTCTCGCGGCCTTTAAATTTAATTACTATTTAAAAACCTAATAATTTTAAATTGGAATAAATGTAATATCTATGAATAAATAATTAAATATTTAGGCAATGTCTACTCTAAAGGTTGATGAGCCAAAATCTTAACTCGACCAAAACTTTACTAAGATACATTAATGTTTTTCTCCAATAATAATTTTTAAAAAAAACTATAAAATTTATGTATATATATCCACATAAAACCCATCAATAAATTCATAATAATATAAATATTATAATTCAAGTTATAAAGAGAAAACCTCACAGGACTTATCAGATGAATGTAGGTCGGTTGGCATCGAAAATAAAGAAGTGTAATGAAGTAACTTTAGTGACAGGATACATATTATCTCTAAACATAATTATTGATATGTAGATATGATAAAAAAATTAAAATTATACGCACATATATTAATGTAATAAACATTAGTTTGTAATAAGAACAAGAGCAACATCTAAATTTATTCAGTGGTTGCTGAAACAGTTATGTATGTGAACAGGAATTATGGCCACCTAAATACTACCTGTGTATTATTTTTAATAAAAATGAAAATGGCATTTCACAGTTTATTAAACAATGTTGCGCATATTATAAATGAAATGCCACTTTACCAAACATACAAGAAAAAAAAAATTAATTTTTATTAAATGACATAAGGTACATTTATATTTATTTAAATGCAAAGGAATATGTTATTTGATTTTTAATTTAGTAAGAATACAGTTTTAGGGTAGGGGGAGGGTGGAAAATAAGATACTTTTATCGCAAATTCAAGTAATCTTAAGTAAAACCAAAAATTACATTAAATCAATTCATAACAGATGGTGAAAGAATACAAATTCTTATTTCCAATTATTGGACAAAGAACAATCTCTGCACCCGTATATTTTGAATGGGACAAAGCCTGAATGAAGTATAGGTTTGCATATTTTAATGAAAATGCATCATATAAAGGCTAAAACTATATATATTCTATAAATTTTGATATGTAGCATCTATATGTAGAGATTTCAGCAAATGAGATAGCAGTAATCCACATATTCGGAGAAAGATCATAAAGATCAAAAATTGGTAAACCAAAAATAAGGTCAATAATTTCACTGGACTGTAGGCTTTAAATGACTAATTTAGCTCAGAAAAAGAAATGGTTACATTAATATGAATCCAAAGGATAATAAAAATATTGTTAAATAATTCATCATTTAAAGAAATTCATGTTTAAAACACAACAGTTATACACAGCACGCCAATCCTTTGCAACTTAAATATGCACAATCAATATAAATAAAAGAAATGTATTTTTTATGAGTTAAGCAAAATTGGACTGTTTAAAACTTAAACTTAAAGTAGAAAACATAAAGCATGCATTTACTAAGGGCCTAATATTCATTCTTGGAGACTGTTTGTGACTGAAGATCATGTTATATATTATAATAAAGGTACTTGGCCAAAACATTTAATTTTTTAAATATGAAAAACACATTAAAACTAAATTGTAAAACCTAGTAGCATTAAATACTTCTCTGGCTCCAATAAAGCTTCACTCACACTTATTTTAATTTTTCAAAATAGGAGAAATTGTCCTCTATTTTTACTCCTACAAAGATTTTGGAAACAGATGTATATATTTATTTATTTCTATTTATTTGTAAACTTATTGATTAAAGTAGTCAGATATATACTGCGAAAGTGAATAGAAAATAAAAATAAGCAGAAATCTATTAATTTTAAAATTAATTGAAAAACAATCACAAATTTATTGAAACAGGAAAGACAACCTCTATATCATTTCTAAAGTGATTAATATTCCTGTAATCTCCTGATAAAAAAAAAGAGAAATATTTATTTTTTTAATAAAAATAAATCGGTAGTTTCCACGTTNATTAATTGTGTGCTCATACTAATGATATAAATTAGATTCAATTTAATTAATTAAATTATAATAAAATTAAAATGAAATGTGTCAAAAACTAATTATTATTCAATTCATCCATAGCAATAATTTTCTTTTAGCTATTAAGAACAAAATGACATAATAAAGCCAAGCTGATTATTGAAAATATTAATGCATCACAAAAAAGATAGGTTTGTTTCAACATGTATATAAGAAAGAGTTATTCTCATGAAGATTAACTTTGTCTTAAGTCTATAAATAATAATCTAAAATTATTTGAACGATAAATAATTTATAACTCAGCACAAAAAGTCTTTATGCATAGCAGGTAAGAACTTTTAGGAATCAAAGTTATGCAACATCTGGACCAAGATAATGAATACCTAATTACAACAAAAACAAAGTTCATAATTTTAGAGAAAAGCTTAGTGAAAAGAAAAGGAAAAAAATGTTATGACTTAAATTAGTCTTGTAGGAGCAGTAAAAATTAAGCAGATCTTCCATGGTTGATTAAAAATTATATAGATAAGAGTAAACAGTTATTTTGATCCTACAAGCTAAACTAAAATGGACATTAAGAGTAAAAATCCAAAAAGTAAAAAGTACTAAAATTGGTTCTACACTGCCAGGGGAAGAACAGGGGTAATTTAGATAGTTTCCCTTTACCATTCTATTAATTCTTTTAGGATCATGAGGAGTGAGGCTAATTACATGATTTTCCGATAAAAGCCTGCTTTTTAAAAACTCCTCCCCCTATCTCTTCATTATAAGGAAACCATTCCATAAACATCAGCATTATATACATAAACATTACAGAACTCTGATAGAAAATGAAATTTGAATATATTATTGTTCTAAAAAGATTTGTAAGATTAGTAATAAATATTTTTATCAATTATGTTCCTCAAAAATTTATAACACTAAGATAGTAAGATTTCCCTTCCATACCCTACTCCTCAGCCAATTTTGCTATTAACAAACTCACCAAATAGTTTTCAAACAAAAACAACATAAATACCCATTTAGCATATTTCAATTAAAAATTGCTAACACCAAAGAGCAAATAGACAAATATAAACATCACACAAAGACAATATTTGTAATGAGACACAATTTTAGCTTCTCTTGAATGGAAGAGGTCAAGATCTAAAGAATTTTTCATTAATTGTTTTAAAAGACCTATATGCATGTAGGTATATATATATTTATATAAACAAGGGTTTTCTAACCAAACATTCCAAACTTTGCAGAATTTTCTCTATATTTTTTTACAGCTAATTCCTTTAAGATCAAAACTCTTATCATACCCCAGGAATCTCTTAGAGTAGATTTCAGGGTGAGACTCAAAATGAATCTCTGGAAAACACAATTGTGAGCAAAACTTGTTTAATCATTATATACTTTCCCCAGGTCGCTAAATTAAAAAAAAAACCCAAGTATACAATAAACAAGTAGGATATAACTAATTTGATATCTGTCTGCATAGACCGCTCTTGTTCTCTTGTCTTCCTTTATTTCAATGCACTACAAAGAAGCTTTACATCAATCAAAAAGGATTTTTTTCCCAGATGATGTAGGTTTTTTTTTTTTTTTTCTTTTTTTCTTTTTCTTTTTATTGCATAACATATGAATTCTTTGAAGTGCGCTGAGGCAAGAAATGATAAATTCTTTTATCTGAACAAGAGGGACACTAAATATTGGGAAATTGAAGCCACTTGTTATTGCCTCCCTTCAGCTATATTTCATAGTTTTATTAAATGTATGAATGTTAAACTATTTCAAATTATAACTAAGAAATATTTGGCATCACTATTTGTTTTATAAGAACATGTTCTATTATTTTATATTTAAACAAATTTAGCTTAACTTGGCCTTTTAATTTTTTTAGAGATTTTATTACGTATTTTGTTACTTATGCCCATGATATACTTATGATAGGTGCACTTAGCTTAGATAATACAGCCAAGCCAAGAAGAAAAAAAAACAAAAAAAAAAAACTAAGCTGTTAATAAAGATATTTCCACCATCAAGCCCAAGCCAAGTACCATCAAGCCAGCTTCTCAGAGAGAAAAATTTTGATGTAATGAAATAAACAATTTTTTCTTGACCATCAAAACAAATTTTCTTAAAAAGAACAACTAACAATGAAAAACCAGAAGTGTTTTTCTTTTTAAAAGTAATTTTAAAAACAACTATAATTAGTAGAGCATAAGACATAACATAAGTAAATCATTTGGTAATAATATTATATATTTCACTCAAATATTCTTAAAATAGTTATAGTCAAATGGAAAAAAAAAATTATAATTTTAATTATTAGTGTTCTTCAATGGCGTGATTTTAAGAGAATATTAAGCGATGAATAGATAGCTTCAAAACATTATTTAAATTTTTTTTACCTAATAATAAATGTTTTAGGAAAAAACTATGAGCACTTTTAGGCAAATTCAAAAGAATGTTTTTATTAATATAATTTCATGGAGAAATAGCAGAATTATTCTTGAAATTAATGTAAATAATATATCTTTTAATCACAATAATAAGGAATTTTAATTTAAAACAAATGAGATGACTTCAAAATTACAAAATAAAGTATATCCTCCAGAATTATAATGAAATCGGGCTTAATTAAGAATTGATTGTTGTAAAAAAAGTAAAATACGCATGTAAGTCAAATTAATCCCAGAATTTTAGATAGGAACAAAAATTTTTAAATAAAACACACATTTGTTAGAACAATATTAAAAATCACAATTGCTATTAAAGGTCTAAGGAGCCCTACTTCTACTAAATTAATTCATTAAAAAAAAAATAATTGTTCAATAGGTACATATTATTCATTACAAACTATAACGAATGTTGAAACCAGGAATTCTTAAATAAAACTAGCTAATTTATTACACTACAGTATTATATTCTAGCCTTAGGTGCAAAATTTAAAGAATAATTCATTGTTTAAAATAAATCCAANAATTAAATTAATGACACAGTAGTTTGAATCCCACCCACAAAGTAATAAAAATAATGAGCCTAAAGATATATCTACATAAATGTTTTAAGAAATGAATGGTGTCATAAGAAATTATTCTAAAATTATTTGATTTCTTACTAATCAAATTTTTTAAGAGAATTGTTACCTTTTAAAGTGCTTCAGTACATAAAAGTTCAACCTATATGTCCACCACACCAAATATGGAAAGAAACGATTTGAGAGCTCAAAAAATTTATTTATTAATTATTTTTAATATAAAACAAAAATTCAGAATAAAATATTTAGGATTAAAATAAAAGTCAATTACTGGAATCAACTGGAACTCAGCAGAAATAACAGAGAATCCAAAATTTTCAAACACTAAATTAAGAATAAAATAAAATATATTTAATGATAATTCAAGAATGAATAAATAAATCAAATAAATAATTAAGCCAACCTAGAAAATCTTTTATTCCTACTGATAAAAGATTTCTAGTTTCAATCTTTCATCCTTCATTGTGATAATCACAATAAAAAGCAACTGAATATATAAAGGGATTATTTATTTTATTTTATTTTTTTTTTTTATGTACATATTCAAGAACTCTTAAGAACATGGGTATAAAATAGTTTAATTGAATATATTCAAATTATTTATTGGTATAAAAAGGAATAAGAGCAATTAAAATAATAAATCAATGATACAGTATTAACTCTTACCAAGAGCAAAAGAAAAAAAAAAAAATTAGGCAGAAAATGATCAAATATCGAGTCTACTTTATTATATAATTAATAATATTGATATAAAATGATACCAAGAATCTAATTATAAATTGCTTGAAAAGCTTATCATTTGTTTAAGCTACATCAATAATTATTACATAATTTCATAATAGAACATTATAGTAAGGCATTACGAAATAATCCACAAAATTTAAAGTTGGTTAATTATTGGCTATAATAAGAACTTCCATCCTTCTTATACAGCCAGGAGATATTAGTGTATTATATAGTAACCACGATAATAACATAGTCTGGAATACAATAGAATAAAAAAAACAAGAGTGAATTAATTGGATTTTAATTTTTTTTATTTTAGGTATAAGAAGCTGTGTTCACCCACTAAAAATGAATAAAGTTAGAGGATACCAGCATATCTGCTAGCAGTACTATAAATTTAATTTAGTTGAGGTTTATGAAATATACATTTTTAAACTTAAGTTTAAAAACCATCATTGACATTTCTTAAAATAAACTATTAAGGAATCACCAATAGAATTTATAAATATTATTTTTAAAACTAAAAATTCACACTTGCAACTTCCACTATTTTAAGGAGTCCACTGAAATAGAAGGTAAGACAAACCTCTTGGTTGCAGAGGAAAGATTAGGTCTTGAAGATTATTTTTATGTAACTTCCTCATCTGTAATTCGGTAAAGTTTTGGGTGCAGCCGTCAGGGCTAGAGCCAGTCAGACCTTAGTTCATGAACTGTGCAAGGACTGAATATGTGAAAAATGTACTTAAAGATTCTCCAGTAATTACTCATGTAAATACAAGACAAAGATTACTTTATATACAATAATAATAATTGTAATATTGGTTTGATGAGAATAAATGTAAAAAAAAAATTCAAATTTTTCTTTCAAAATTGATTAGCCCATTTATTCTGTACATTGCTATTTTATCTTAATTATTTTATATCATATGTTTAAAATGATGCAAAATCATTAAGACAATTTAACATATTTAAATTCTTTTTAAAATAAAATATATTCATATTAGATATTCTGTTAAATTAGAAGGTGAACAATTTAAATTCTTTAATTTTCTTAACATGTTTTCTCAATTATCATTGTACATACTTTTCCTTATCATTTCAAAGAAAAATAATGTAAATTAAAGATGTAAGTCAGGAATTAGTAACAATTATGAGTGATACTTTTTCATGTGAATCACAACAAAGAAAAATATTGTGGATGCGCATAAGAGTATTTGTTATGAATATATCACTGCTTAGCTTTATTAATATCAAAACTTGAAACGTCAATATTAGAGAGGAGGGGAATTTTAAGGCCTAATATTGTCAAATAAAATGATTAGTTAAAGTATAATTGTAAATACATCAACTAATAATAATTTTAACCCATGTGAACTTATATGTATAGACTAAGAAAGCAATAGTTTAAGATTCAAAATATGGGAGATAATTCAGAAAAAATTTAAAGAGATATAGGAAGGAAACTGATATTTTAAAAATATAATTTTTTGTTCTTTTTAATTTGGCANCAAAACTAAAAAAAAAAAAAAAGTAATAATTTCAAAACAGTTAGTCCTGATTGAAAAGGTGATTGACCAAGCCAATAATCTAGAGAAATAGCAATACCACATATGTATAGGAGTGTAAAACCCACCAAGGTTGTTGTAGTGAAATAACATCCCATAATATTATCATTTATGCCAATATTGATCCAAAAAAAAAAAAAAAAAAAAAAAGCGAATAGTTAAAAACTTTTGACATGAATATTAATTGAATAAGTCACTAAAATTATCTTAAATATTTAAAGCTGTGAATTTAGACACCAACGCAAAAACAAAAAACACTTGCCTATTTAGGAAGACAATTAATAACTCAATTGAAATGTTAATAAGATTATTTCAGAAGTACGCAGAGTAACATAATATTTTATATGATTTCTTAAAATCTTAATATATAACCTTAAGCAATTGAAAAGTAAATACTTAAATATTTTCATGATANTATAAACAGTATGTGCTAAAAAAAACAAATATGCCAACTTGTTATTCATAAACCAAGGATACCTAAATTATCAATTATTGTTTTAAAAAAAAATAAAAAACCAACCATTTACAACTATGTAACTAATCTGTTGTTCAGGTTTCTTCTAGGTAAAATCTCACAAGTGAAAACATTTTAAATGTTGCTTTATAGGGGGAGTGATATTTATAAAATTATATCATCTTCTTGGAAATAAATTCACATTTTTTGTTTTGGCCAGATTATTTTGCCTGGATCAATAATTAAATTAAAGGGTATTCCCTTTCTTGATTGTTCACTTAGTAGACTTGCAAATGAGGGAGGGTAAACTTGTGCAGTAAACTGCTCCAGCTTATTAGAGTATTTCCATGCACACAACAAATTAACTCATTTAACAAAACACTTCAGACAAAGAATCAATAGAATAATTTTTTTAAATATTGATTTTAGTTGTAGTTTTTAAACCCGTAATAATTTTATATAAAAAATGCAAGATAATAGAATAAAAAAAACCTTTAATTTTTTTTTCTTCATTATTTTTCTAGTCCCTTACACTTCTTTTATAATAATTTTTTTACTTATTTACTGGAGAAGTAGTGAGCTTAGAAGATAACTGTTTTTAATATTACTCTCGCAAAGAAAGAGCCTTTAATAAATTAATTATAAAAGACATTTGATTTTATTACTTTTTAACATATGACATACATAAAATCATAATATAGGTAATATATTGAATTAAAATGGTATTTATAGAACTCATTATTTTGTTATATAAAATATTAGAGAAAAAGTAGTTAAAAATATAAATAAGAAGTACTAGTAATTAAATTATATTGATTTTTTCAAGTGACTATGTTAAAAACATACATGTCAATACATTTTAACTAATTAAAACTATAAAACCTACAAAGTTTTAATGCATAAGAATGAAAAAAAAAAAGTCTTTCTACTGACTTTTTCTGTTTAATTATTGTTTTACTAAAGATTAAGACTTTATGAAATTGAGTCAACCATTATATAATTCGGTTACATTATAAGCCATTATTATAATTAATCACAACATTAAAGATATTTAAACTGAATATAATTACAGAAGTATTTGTTGCTTCCATTATATTTACGCTCTCAGATTTCTAAAGTTTAAATGCTTAATTAATTTATTTTTACTTAAAAAGCAGACCTCAAGTCAGAACGATTCATTTCTTGTGAAATCAGCACTTCATTTTATGTATAAGTTGTATCAACTTGAAGTATAAAATTAATTAATGAATAACTTGTAATATTTACTGAGCACTACTTGTACTTAATATGAAAATTGGCAGAATTAATAAAATTTCTATAAATAAATTTTAATTTATTTTAGGGCTGACCTATTAAGAATATCACTTGAAAGTAGGTGGCGCACATTTATGGAACCAGAAAAATGTTTTTTAACTAGAGAAGTAACTAAATAAACCATATTGGGCAAATTATAGTAGCACTGCTTCACTAATTAAAATGTATCAAATTTTGGCACAAGTTTTATTGTTAAATCCAATGGAGATCATTAGGTTCATCACAAACTGAAGATGAAATTTTAAGTATAAGGTAAATAGAAAATAGAGAAAAAGCACAATTGTCTACACAATTTATCAGTAAAGTAAACATAAAATTGCATAACTTTTTACCAGAAAAACCTCCACCATTATAAAATAAAATAAATATAAAATAAAAAATCAAATTAGTAGAAAAAAAATGAATGAACTAAAAAATGGTTGTTAGCCCAATGAATAGTAAAATAAAACAAGATCAATTAAAAAATGCATTATATTCATGTAAGAAAACAAAAATAAACGGTAAAAATAAATAATTTCAAGAATTTTTTTTTAATGAAGCAAATTAGTAGTCCAAAGTGATAAGAAATAGAAGAGTATATAAACAGTAGAGTTTGTAGACAGCAATCATTTGTAACAACGAATAAGGTTAGTTACATTAAATAAATTTAAAAAAAAGAAAAAAAGATTAGTTTCAAAAAATGTATTTGCTTACCGCAGCAGTTCTCTGCCCTGTAAAAAAAGCAGAAAACACAAAGATCAATTGTATATATTATAAATGATCAACAAGAAAGTAGTTTGGTATTTTTTGGTTGGTATTATTTTTGTATCTCATGTTAACCACGAAATTCATTTGATAAAAAAAATGTATTTAATAAAATTAATTATAGTTTTAGTTAAGTGAGAAAAACTTTATTTCGAAAATTAAAATTAGAAGTGAATATCAATTTGTAGTAAGTTACAATACTAGCATATAAATAAATCACCACACTTATAATCAGAATATATACATTTTTTGGTTAAATTTTTTTATCGGAACCTATTTTAATAGATTAAAAATGATATGTTAATAAACAAATTCTTCTAATGGTCTTAAGCTAATTTTCCTTGGAATAGTCTGAAGAACTAATTCACAACTGAGTTCAAATTGAAATACAACAAAAAGGATCCTGAATAAATAAACACAATACATGAGAATAACTACTTACCATCATAAGGGTAAGCAGGATCTGCCTCATACTCTCTTTGGGTAGTACCACCAGCGTAATTAGTATCCCTTGCAGCAGGAGTTTCAGTTGAATCTAACATGCTGTTCATTTGGTGAGTCTGAGCAAGAATAAATTATAATTAACAATATAATTGTTTAAATAAAAATTATATTTTACATTATTAATCATTAATTTAAGAAATATGTTATAAATAGGTCATGATTAAACTGGCATAATGACAGAAAATTCAAAATATAAAATTTCATACTTAGAAGAAATTGATCAGATACAATAAAAAAGACAATTGGATTATTTATAAGACAAGTAGATAAGGCAAGTCAAGCTCTTCAAATTTCAAATGTTAAAATTTTAAATTTAACTAACTAAAATGTCACAATCAGAAAAACAAACGACTAAAGCTTAAGAGCACTTAACATTACAGTTATAATAAAATAAATCTGTTGAAATAATACGCACTTGCATAAAGAGGCTGTTTTCTTGCTGCCTTCGCCTCAGTTCATCTTCTTGATGCAACATACGACGAGAAATATCTTCTTGTTGTCTTCTTAGAGCTTCTTCTTCAGCAACTCGTTGCTCCTCAGCTTGTCTTTGTTTTAATTCCCATTCTCTTTTTTGTCTCTCTCGATCCATCTCCCTTTGTCTCAATTCTATAACAAAGAGAAATACAAATATTTTTACATATATCCATAATTTAACTTGACATAATTTAATTTAACATCAAAATGTAAAACAGGATGAGATAATTATTGAAAACGAAATAAGAATATTGATTAATTAAATTGTTAAAAAGATTAGTATTTCAAGTAATAAAGTTTTAATTGAGTAGCAAGAAAATTTTTTAGTTTAGTGCAATAATAATGAACACAGGTTTTTTTTAAATTATTACTAATAGAAGATATATAAAATAAATGTGGGGATCAGATGACATGTCGAATACAAATATTCATCACCTACAACACTAAATTTGCTTAATATATGCAGCAGGAGATGCTTGAAAGACATTTTTTTTTTTAATCTTTAAATTAATGATTTGTAATATTAAATTCAGAGACAAACTAAAATATGGAAGCAGAGGATAGCATTTAGTTCCAGTTTCTTGAAACTGAGGTTTAAAATTAATTATTTAAAAATTATTATAAATAATTT
>KZ809309.1:0-24838 GCA_000696205.2 Oncopeltus fasciatus | reverse complement strand
CACAGTTTGCTTCCTAGTATACATCTATATTCCCAATATAAATAAAAATGGCACTGTAATAAAATTTAATACTACAGCGTGGCGATTGGGGTTTAAAAAACAAATTAAATGATAAGATCCAAGCAAATATTTCCTTATAAGACATTATTTAAACACTAAAAGCACAATGTTTTTGAAAGTTGTAGTATATCTTTCGGCACAAATCAGGCTATAATCAGCACAGTTTGCTTCCTAGTATACATCTATATTCCCAATATAAATAAAAATGGCACTGTAATAAAATTTAATACTACAGCGTGGCGATTGGGGTTTAAAAAACAAATTAAATGATAAGATCCAAGCAAATATTTCCTTATAAGACATTATTTAAACACTAAAAGCACAATGTTTTTGAAAGTTGTAGTATATCTTTCGGCACAAATCAGGCTATAATCAGCACAGTTTGCTTCCTAGTATACATCTATATTCCCAATAAAAATAAAAATGGCACTGTAATAAAATTTAATACTACAGCGTGGCAATTTGGGTTTAAAAAAACAAATTAAATGAATAAGATCCAGGTAAATATTCCCTTATAAGACCTTATTTAAACACTAAAAGCACAATAAGTGTTTTGAATGTAGTATATCTTTCGGCACAAATCAGGCTATAATCAACACAGTCTGCTTCCTAGTATACATCTATATTCCCAATATAAATAAAAATGGCACTGTAATAAAATTTAATACTACAGCGTGGCGATTGGGGTTTAAAGAAAAATTAAATGATAAGATCCAGGTGAATATTTCCTTATAAGACATTATTTAAACACTAAAAGCACAATGCTTTTTTAATGTTGTAGAATATCTTTCGGCACAAATCAGGCTATAATCAGCACAGTTTGCTTCCTAGTATACATCTATATTCCCAATATAAATAATAATGGCACTGTAATAAAATTTAATACTACAGCATGGCGATTGGGGTTTAAAAAACAAATAAGGTCCAGGTGAATATTTCCTTATAAGACATTATTTAAACACTAAAAGCACAATGTTTTTGAAAGTTGTAGAATATCTTTCGGCACAAATCAGGCTATAATCAGCACAGTTTGCTTCCTAGTATACATCTATATTCCCAATATAAATAAAAATGGCACTGTAATAAAATTTAATACTACAGCGTGGCGATTGGGGTTTAAAAACAAATGAATAAGATCCAGGCGAATATTTCCTAAGACATTATTTAAACACTGAAAGCACAATTGTTTTGAATGTTGTAATATACCTTTCGGCACAAATCAGGCTATAATGAGCTCAGTTAGCTTCCTAGTATACATCTATATTCCCAATATAAATAAAAATGGCGCTGTAATAAAATTTAATAATAAAACAGTGTGGCAAATAAGAACACAAAGTAAAAGAATATGTATCAAGTTAACACATTTTCATATGAAAAAATATATACATTGGAGCAAAATAAGATATCATTTACAAAAAAATCCAGTTAAAATTAGCATCTCGATTTCATTGGATAAAATAATATTTACACATAAATTTAAACATAAGAAAAGTAGCTTCCATCTTCATAAAGAATAAATACAATAAATTTTAACTATATAAATCTTTTCTTGAAGTCCACTTTTCTTTTCTTTTTTTTTTTAAATCTTATTAATCAAAAATTTTGCCCGATAAAATTCTAGGTTTACACATAAACAAATATTCATTCGAAAATTTTGGGGATTTTTTTTTTAGTCTGTAATAATACTTACGTTCACGAAGTAATTCAGTTTCATGTTCATATTTTGCATATTGAAGTTGGGCTTCTAATTTTTCCTCCTCTAGTTTCATCTCTCTCTTGAGAGCTTCTTCTTTCTGATTGTAAAGTTCATAAATTTGCTTCCATCTTGTACCAAATTCATATTCAAAAGAGCCAGGCTTGGCAAAACGTGGACCTGTCTAATAAGAATAAAAGAAAATAATTAAACAACATAATAAATAAATTAACACTAAATATATTTTCCGATTATTTCAAATTAAAAATAATAGTCATTCATTCTTACTTCTCTTGCTTCATAGAACTCAGGTCCTTTCTTCGTGATGCACTTTTCACCAAATCCATCACTATCTTCACCAACTTCAAATGGCTCCAAAATGGCAGGCTTTAAAGAGCTATAATAATAAAAATTTATTATTGAGAATAAGAGGTATGCTTTGGTACTACCTATATTAATACAATTTAAGACTTAAAATGAATTTGGTCTTTTGACTTATCTGTATAAGCCAGACTTTATTGCTAATGAAGGCATTCTTTGTTCTGTAGGTATAATTCCAGTTTAAGTAAGCTAAAAAATTTTATCAGGGAAGTGTATCAATCAACCTAGCTTAAAATACGTGAGTATCCTGAATATTAAACAAAGTGATGATATTTTAGTTAAACAATTACAGTAAATGACAAGTTACTTCCTTGCATATATTTTGAGCAATTTTACTTATTTTAGAAATTCCGATATAAAAATGCTTCACTTAAAGTAAAGCATTTTTTTTTTTTTTTTCCGTTTCTGTATATATTGACTATTGTAATAAAATAATAAATAAAACATAAGAAAAAAGTTCCAGCTTAAAAGCTATATCAAAGGCAGTGAAAATAAGTCATTTGTTTTTGTTTGTTTTTTAATCTTAAGATTTGTTTAATTGTATTTCAAGGTTAAAGAAGAAAACAAATTGGTGAGGTAAGATGATGAAATTGGAAAATATAAATCAATACTTTGTTGATAGTTGAGGATGGGAATAAATAATGCATAATCAATAAATAAATAATGTCACACAAGGAGCTGAGATCTAAAAGCCCACGTATCCATTACACATGGATATAAATAAGAGTAATGAAAAAATTGTGTTAACCGGTAAGAAGAGTGAACAAAAAGTTCTATATGAGTTATGGCACAGTTATGACAGCTTTGCTCTAGAGCGGCTAGAAAGGAAGAGTAAGGAACCAATTACCCGTTGTAGTTACATTTAAACATTTTTACTTGACAATTAAATGCAAGAGAATAGAATAAAAAATCAATCTGTCTCAACCAGGGCTGAGACAGTCAGATTTTTATTACTTATTTCCCACAATAAAAATAATATTTATATTTTTACTTAAAATGTTAGAATAAAGAACTTTTTATGTAAAAATGTTATGGAACATTAATTTTAGAGAATTACTCTTTACGTCAATTATGATTTGTAAGTATACTTATTATTAACTCAAATAACAATGATAACATTACAATTATCAATTTCGATATAATTATTCCCTCCAACCCTACCCCTCAACTTTCCTTTATCCCGAGGGCACTTGTAGGCACACATACACACAAGCTAAGATTATTTAACTATTAAATTATTAACTATCAAGAAGTAAGTTAATAATAAATAACTATTCTTAAGGTAAATATCCAACAAGGGAAAACCACAGTCTTCACTAATTATTCTTGGGCTTCCTAATAGAAGGGAGCAACTTATCATTCGGTAAGTAAATAGGAAAGTGTACTTGGCTATTCATTACTAGATCCCGATATGGAGACGAGGCTTTTGGGAATGAGGAATAGCTAATCAGATCTTGGACCTTCTAATAGAAATAACAATTCAATGGGAAAAGCAGATAATTAGGCTTTTCATATCTTGGAGTAAACACTCCAATCAGGATAGGTCTATCCATCCACTCCCAAAGACCACTACCCAATCAGTGCACGACACACTGCTTTCATAGGACACTCCTCCTGCTCTACGAACCCCACTCCAATTCATATTCAATAAAACCAAGTTGAGCAGAAAAAGTATTTATTCAGTATGAGTGTGTGTGTGGCTACCTGGTGTTCCTAGTAACTACTCTTAAGTTTTAAGTCATTATTCTCTCTATTTCATTTTCCTTCCTTGGTACTGACACATCCACTAGTCTTGTTTATGTAAGTTATGCAGGCCTTGTAATGAACACAACAAGTAAACCAAAATAAAGGTGTATATGAATTCTGTAAAGGTTAATTCTGTCTTATATTTCTTGGGATTAAGCTCAGTCCATCAATGCATTCAGGTGGCAGTGATCGCTACTTGATTGAGAAGCTAGCTACCTTTATTATTTCCTAAACCTATTCCTAATAAGACAATCCCCAGGAACTATTGTAAACAAGGGAATATAATGTTTTTTTTTAAATAGCATTTTAGGAGAACAATCTTTGTACCAAAAAGCTGTAAGGTTCTTTAGTAGTTTCATTAGCTTTTTTTAATTTTTTAAGAGCAAAATTTGCTGGGGTAACAATAAAATATATTCATGCCTTAAAGGACTAAAATAAGATTGAAAAATTAAACTTAAGTTACTTACTTTGTAAGGAAGAAACATCCCTCACTACAATGCCTCAGAGCACTCTGAGCAGAAGCTTTCCTGGTGAATTCCACTACACCCTCCCTTACACTGTTACCTCTTTCATCAACACTAACAATAGCCCTCTCAATCTAAAAAAAAAAAAAAATTATATTTATTTATAAATTTACTTTTCAAAGAAAAAGCTGTATTTTTTGTTTAAGTATTATTTTTCTCAATTCTTTGCTGCTTTTTCAAGTGCTTATTACAACATAGGTTTTAGTTGATATTATGGCAATATTTTGTCCTGCATAGCCCCTAAAAAATTAAAATTCATGAGGTTACTAGTAAAATCTTCACTCCAACTTAGTTATTAATGAAAAGCCCAATAGTTTTGAATAAAAATACCACAGGCCGATTTATGCCTATGAAAATTATATGGTTCCTGGAACGTAAATTAAAATTTAGGAGTCCACAGGTTATAATGGTATATAAATATTCACTTATTACTTTATTAAAAAAAAGTTTACATTCACTTAATTAAACTAAATATTATGGCTTCTAAATTGCAAAAACAATTTCCAATTCACCAATTATTAATATACTCATTCTTGCTATTCTAATCATAAGTGAATTAAACACTGACCACTTATAATTAAAGTAAAATAAAATAGCAACTTGTTTTTCCTCCATATAATTCCAAAATATTTTTCACATGGAGAGAGGTGCTAATCTATCATTATTATATTAGTCTTCATGATCAAGCAATTTTTGGTCAAATATTTTGGAACTTAAACAGGTGTTCTGTAGCTCAAATTAAAATTAAGATATTACAAATAAAGAATTAGTTGGCGTTCGGTCAAGGTTGATCCAAAAAAAATACAATTAAAAAAAGGTGTCCAGTCATGGAAATGTGAACCTAGGGACAAGACGTCCTCTCTCATCTTCATGATAGCCCTGAAGATGGCTTACAATGTAAGCCGAAACGTTGGCAGATAATCCTTCATTAAAAAAAAATTCCTTTTTTTTTTTGTGTTTTTTTGGATCTACCTCGACCGAACCCCAACAAAAATCATCTTAGAATAATATCTACGGTCAACAAACTCTCTTTTTGAACAATTAAAAAAAGTTTTTTTTTTTTCATTTGGTGGTAATTTGTTGACCGTCAAGTTTAATGAGGGAAGGATTGTCAAGAATTCTTGGGAGCTGAAGAATTATCTTATTTGTAACCAAAAAAAATTTTTTTTATCTTTGCCATCATTTTGGCCTTAAGTTTGGGCCATAAACAGGCTGTGTCAGTCATGATATAGTCATGGCAGAACAGGAGTCTCTCTCTCTCACCCTATCACCCTATTTGTACTGATGAAGGCCTGAAATTTAGGCTAAATCGGTGAAAATAAAATTTTTTGGGTTATAAATTAGTTTCTAGTTCTTCAGTTCCTAAGACCTAATTCTCGACAATCCTCTCCTCAATACATTTTTTATTATCTGCTTATGTTTCAGTTTAAATTAAAATAATAATATCCACGATCGAAAACTCGCCATTTAAGACATCACAGTTTTAAATCATTTGTACATAACTAAATCTTACCTTTGCCAAATCCAATTATCCAAAAACATACTCTTTCAGGGTTTTTCAATTAAAAGCCATTACTAAATATCTTTCATACTTCAAGACACTTTCAATCATCTTATAAATTAGAAAGAATTAAATAATTCAAATAATTTATGAAGATACCTAAAGATGAGGGATGACTGACTATTGAAATGTGAAAAATCAAGGGCCATAGGACTCATTAATTAATTTGTTCACATGCAGAAACAGGCACACCAACAAGGTAAAAAAATGCAATCACCAGAATTATTTGGGCATTTGAAGTAGGCAGGGCAGTAAATGATATTATTCTATCAGAAGCTCAAATTGAACTTTCAACTTAAATATAATTTAATAATAAATAAATGTTTGATACTTGAAAATAAAGGGGTATATTAAAAAAAAAATATATATATACATAAACTTTTTAACCGAATATTTATATTATTATATCCATGATATAAAATACAATTGATACTCAAAGTTAAGTCCATTGTTATCTAATATCTAGTTTATTGCTCTATACCACGCTGATACCATTCCTTGGGATGGCTGTCAAAGAACTCTTGGAATGCAATTTTAACTTCCTCATACTAATAGAATTTTTTCCATTGAAGAAAAAAGGCCAAAAATCAAAACAAGAGGTAATCAGATCGTGGGAGGTCTGGACTAAATGCTTGATAAGGCAGGAGTTCATTTAAATTAATTTAAATAAGGCTTAAATCGTTATTATTTTGAATTACTCATATAAAATGTTAAAAAGGAGCGAATCAAAGGTACAGTTTAGCATGTTCTAAATATCGCCTGAAAGCCACAATGTGAAGTAACTATTATTTAAAAAAAGAAAAAAAAAAGAATGTTATCTTTCTAATAAACTACTTTTGTAGTCTTCATAAAGGGAGCAGGCAGAAGGTATCATCTTCATTTAAAAAAAAAAAAGTATTAACCAAAATTAAAATTAAAATAAATAATTTAAAACTTACCGGCCCAAAAACTGAAAAGGCTAATTCTAGAAGTTCATTCGTCACATAGGGTGTCAAATTTTTTACTTTGACTGTGGATCCCAAAGGAGCAAATCTAACTCTAATATTTCTGTTTCTGATAGAATGCCCATCTAATTCCCTTTTAGCTTTTTCAGCACTGGAACGATAATCCTGAAAACAAAAAATTACTTACTGACAATTGTTAAATTACTTAAAGTAAAAGTTATATATATNAATTAATTTTGAACAATAATTTAGTCTAGGCCAACATTTCGTGAATATAATGCTAATTATAATTATTATTAGTATTATAATATAATACTAATAAGTCAGTAGTTAAGAGCTAAGTCATATAAAACTTCATATCAATATATAACCTCAAGGTCAACTTATTAGTCTTAAAAAATGTTTTCTATTCATCCATGATTCTATAAAAAAGGTAAAAATATGAAACATTTAACATTATATTATCATATTACAAAAAAAAAATTTTTAACTTATAAAAATGAATTAAGTTAGTTCGAGTATCTGTATATTTATAGATTAATATTCCTCTGAGCATCATCTAACAACTGTTGATCCCAAATAACAAAAATAATCAATTTTATAACACCCACCAAAGTAGGAAATTGAACCAAGGTACTAAAATCAATGGTTAATGAGGTGTTAAAATCAATAATAGGATTGAGATAAGACGGACATACAGAATAACCCACTTATTTTTAATGACTAAACCCCAAGATGATGGGTGATCAAAATTAAGCATTAATTACCATTGGAGTTTACGTTACATCCATTACAATGAAATAGAGAATAGATAAAATAATAAACTAGGCTGGCTCATAGGAGGGGGGAAAAAAAGAAGAGAGAGATTGAGCTGTATTGCATACAATTTAAAATATCGATTTTGACAAGAAGTTTATAACCAGGAAAATTATATGTCCAGGGGACAAATTTTAAAAGTGGTGACAAAGATCATTGCTCTAAATATAAAATTAATTAATAAGTTAGACTTACCAATCGAATGAAAGCAAAATTCTTCTCTTTGTTGATGTATAGCTCACTTGTTTCCCCATAAGGTGAAAAGAGCTGCTTGAATTCATCCTCAGTGACATCTGGAGGAAGGTTTCCAATGTATAATCTACAGCGGTTATTGAATTTTTTCTCTTTGTACTCTGTAGGAGGAAGATCTAAAGTGGATCCTCCAACACTCTTCAAGAGTCGATCATTTAAATATGCCGTCTGCAAAAATAAAAATAAAATTTTAAATATAGTTAAGTAGTTATTATTTCAATTAACTAATGCAGTTCACTTTGAGAAAATATAATACAATATTTTCTAAATTTAAATTGTGTGTAAATATATATATATATTTTGCCATCATTTTGGCCTTAAGTNAAGAAATCCCTCAAAAAAACTTTTCCCAACCTCAAGCTTTTATATATATATATGAAAAGCGCATTATGTCAATACTGATTTATTCATAAAATGTCAATACACAATTTAGTTCATTTGTAGAAGAATAAAATTATGATGAGTCAGATAAATTGTGTGAACAAAGCATTAAATAAAAAATGTAAGAACATAATTCAAAATACGTAAAAAAATAAAATAAATAAACAATAAATAAAAATAGAAATACTTGGATATCTCTAACTAAAATAACTTTTATATATTTTCATTTTAAAATATACAAATTCAAAACGATTGTGTGTGTGTGTAATTTCTGTTAACATCAAATTACAAAATATTTTTACTTTATTTTTCACAGAATGTAATAAATAAAGATTAGTAACTAAATTAATTTGACTTAAGAAGTTTTTTTAACTCAAGTTAATTAATTACTATACATTATAAACTACTGATTTTTCTTTTTCTTTCAGTATTAAACGAGCTGTTAGAGGGGGAGTGTTGTAGTCACACATTAGGATAATATTATTTTTAATGTATAATTTAGTTTAATTATTTAATACAAAATAAAATATTCTAATGAACTTGAAAAATGACAACCACCCATCAAAATGAGACATTTAACCAACTAATGCGAGGAATAGCATAAAAAATCTATCGGTCCCAGCCAGAACTCGAACCTGGATCTCCTGCTTGCCGAGCCGGTATGTTCCCATTACACTACCGGTACGAGCTAGTTAACTTATTAAATTCCCAACACACTAGCGAGAGCGTAACCCACGAGAAAGACAAATACATCATCTTATGCTCGAAGGAGCTGGCATTGTCTAGCTTTTTATCGACTCCCGTTTTTTATTTATTTTATTTTCACTTATAAATAATATAATGATATTATAAATGAAAATTATAAATGAGATATTTAACCTTTCAAGAGACCAAGAAAATAAAAAGTAAGCAAGGGAGTAACTACCCTCCATATGCCAAAATTGATAGAAACAGCTAAAACAAATTAGCTGGAAAGTTGGGTTCCATATGCATGAACAATGTGTCTAATTTTATTTTAGAATATCATCTCAAAAATGGTTAAATACAAGTGATTCTTAGACAAATTTAAAGACCAGATTATATAAGCTATTGCTTGTCTGTTAAGAAACAATCAAGAGCATTTACTAATTATTTGAACTAATTAATAGTAAATATGATATTTACAGAAAAGTAAATACTATTTAAATGAATCATAATGTTAATAAACATTATATACTTCACTAAATTCAATTTACAATTATAAAAAATCAATGCAAAGATATTAATGTCTCGGACAATAGAAACAAATAGTTAGAACTTTTAGCCTGCACAGCCGTAAATTTAATAAATACTTTTTTTAAAGGAAAATTGGCTTTCTATTAGAGGAACACTCCCTTTAACCAAATTGGACTCAGTAAAATTAAGACTCTTATATTTAAATATATTCACTATTATGTGTGAGTATATACACAAGCACAAACTCAAATTTTTCGACATCTGTAATAAAATAAAGTATAATTGAAATTGTTTTTAATTGAGATGAAAAAATTATTGGTCTGATATTTTTTTAATAAAGAGAAACTAAGACTGAAAATATAAATAATATACTAAAGATTGCGTAAAATACCAACCTCATTTTGATTTCCCCTGCCACCAGCTCCATCCCCCCTCTGACCACCTCCACCTCGACTAAATCTATTTCCTCGACCACCTCCAAATCCTCCACGACCTTGCTGTGGGCGGTTCTCACCTTCTTGCCCATCACCCTAAGGAGGAAAAAAGTTTTTAACAGCTGTATATTCCTTAATATAAGTTCTGAATTACATGTATAAATTAAGCATCAAATATAAAAACTCACAGAAATATACATTATACTCCAAGAAGAAGACAATATGAATCTTGATTTGAATAAGAATAGATTAAATTAATACTCAACACTAATTGTGAAAAACAAAAATTCAAGATGTTGGGTAAAATTGAACTTGAAAAAACAGCCTACCTTTCAGAAAAAAAAAATTAGCTAAAAATAAATAAATAGATACATAAAAAAGAGAATAAGCTACAAGGGGAAGCAGAAAAGTTCTCAGCAGAAAGAGGTGATTAAGATAAGGTATTATACCTTATAATGTTTATCTAATCAAATATTCACACTGATTCTCTTAATCCAGTCATTTCTAGTCTAGTACTTATAATACTTTAAAAGTTTAATCTTACCTTAAAAATAAGATAAATGTAAGTTACTGTCACAATGAAAGCGATTAAAATATTGCATGAATCATAGCTGCTGGCCGAGGAGGCCTAATTGTGGAAGATGTACGAATGGGAAGTGGGTGTTGTGTAAAATTGTATAAGGTATCAGGCGATACTTTTCTTGAAGTTGTAGAAAAGTGGGACAGTAATACTTATCAAAAGGAGACCGTAGATATTATTCTAAGATGATTTTAGTTGGGGTTTGGTCAAGGTACATCCAAAAAACACAAATTTAAAAAATGTATTTTTTAATAAAGAATTATCTGCCGTTTCGGCTTACATTGTAAGCCATCTTCAGGGCTTACAAAAAGAAGTGGAAATAAAAAACTTGTTAAGAAATTTTTTATTTCCACTTCTCCAACTATCCCCCTCCCACAAAATAACGACCTTGTTTTCCGTTCTCTTCCTTATATTTCAAAACTGTCTGAAAATATTAAGAAATCTCTCAGAAAAACTTTTCCCAACCTCAAGCTTTCTTTTTCCACCAACAAGTTAAAATCTATTTACACCATCCTCAAAGACCCCATCCCCCTTCCTAACAGAACTAATGTCGTCTACAAAATTCCCTGTTCCACACTTAATTGCCAAGGTTCTTACATTGGACAAACAAAAAACCCTATTTCCCGCAGAATTAATAACCATAAAAATGACATAAAGAATAAACTAATAAAAACTGCCCTCACTAAACATGTTTTTGATGAAGCACACACATTTGACTTCGATAGCTAAACCATTCTTTCCACTGAACCTTATCAACACAAACGTCTTTTGTCTGAAACCTTCACATCAACTTACAACACTACCCAGTTAACGATAGAACAGACATAGAACAAATTTCCTCTACTTATTCTAACATTTTCAACATTCTAAAAACCATCAGCCCTCCGTCTCAATAAACCTGTCAAAACATTTTTCCCAGTTCCAAAGTCACTTATTCCCAATAATACCCTTCCCTTTTTTTCTTTTGTCCTTTTTATTGCCCTCTCTAGTAATAGGCCGCTTTCCATTTACACCTTCCGCCTTGTACCTGCTACCCCCACTCCTTTTACCTTTCGCTTTGTAAAAAAGTAAAATTTGTATATTTCAGTCATGGAAATGTGAACTTAGGGACAGGATGTCCTCTCTCATCTTCATGATATGTAGGTGTGGCAAATTACTGCTTTAATGATATTTCAATTTTTTTCTTGTCAATAAGCTGTTTGATTGCATGTTTTTTCAAATTGGTTCTTTTTTTAAATTGTTTTTCATAAACTTTAAATTTTCTTACATAGCTTTCTACATTCATACTCTTGATATCACATTATATTATTGCAATTCTCTATTATACTAATTTCAATTATTATTGTATTCTCATGACATTGTATTTCTACAGCCCTGAAGATGGCTTACAATGTAAGCCGAAACGTTGGCAGATAATCCTTTATTAAAAAATACATTTTTTAAATTTGTGTTTTTTGGATCTACCTTGACCGAACCCCAACTAAAATCATCTTAGAGTAATACTTATCTTAACATAATAAAAAATTAATTTTTCTGGGTACAATATTATTATACTGTTAGAAATCTCACTTTTGTCAAGAAGCTGGCCATTATCATTTGAGAATGAATTCCTTCAACTAATTTATAAGTCCTGAAAACGATGCCCACATAAACACAGTTGGAAAAATGGAGTGCAACAA
Organism: Oncopeltus fasciatus; assembly: GCA_000696205.2. Taxonomy (NCBI): domain Eukaryota; kingdom Metazoa; phylum Arthropoda; class Insecta; order Hemiptera; family Lygaeidae; genus Oncopeltus; species Oncopeltus fasciatus. The sequence goes on along the minus strand of KZ809309.1, from coordinate 12,572 downwards.
AAAAAAGGGCTGGAAAGAGTTTCACTCATATACGGTATATCAGGTATATACGCACAAGTTTTGTTAATGACACCAGGAAGGAAATTATGGTTGCTATAAGAAAAGGTTTACCAATGAAAACTTTGAAAGATTGTCAACAATAAAGGCAGAGGGCACTTAACAGAGATATGTAACAAATTGTTTTAGCTAATTTGTTGGTTTTCTCTGCTTACTCAATCAGTTGTATTTTCTTGTTTAACAAATTGTACATTAATGTAGGCTAAAACTTAATTAGTCAATGTACTGTAATTCCAAAGTTAAAAAAAAAAAAAAAAGGACCTTAAATATAACAGGTTGAATGTTTTGTAAGTGATTTAAGTTACCAGTCACAGTTAAATTCGCCCCGAATTTTATCGACTTTCTGATTTAAAGACGATTAGCATGAGAACTTATCTTAAACACATTGTTTAGTTCAGAAATATTTTCATATAAAAAAGTTTTTAAAGATTACTAGTAATGTAGCAGTACAGAAAAACAATAAAAATCAAAAGTATAACAAGATCATCTAGAAATGACAAACTAAAATAAATAAATAAATGTACCAAAAAAAAATTTTTTTGAAATCACACCAGTCAATAAAAGTTTTGAACAAAAAGACAGTGGTAAGGCATTGATAGCAAAATTAATTAATTTAAATATGACCAAAACGCTTTAGGGCTGAAGATACTTAATGCATTGAGGACATGAATAAAAAAAAAGTATAATAATAATGAACACAAATAGTAATGAGATTTTTCAAAGGCTCAACATGGGAGAACTGATATATATAGATAAAAATGTAATTAAATTTCGAAGAAACACATAAACCTTCTGGAATAAATGAGGTAAGCAAGCCTGCCCAAATTTATACATAATTCACAATAGATCAGAAACTCATTACTTCCACTTGAAATAGAGGAAACAGCATCCCCCAAGATTTGAAGATTCTTGGCATGTTAAATATGGGTGAATTAACAAATTGCTTATTCTTCTAATTATTAAGATTGATAATCAAACCTGTCCAGAATTTTTGGTATCATTTTTTTTGTTTATAATCAAGCATTTGAACATTAGTAAATATTATTAGGTATTTAATAAAATTCTAAAAATTCCTTTAAAAAATCTGATCAACAAATCTTCAACTTTAGAACACAGAATTTAAAAAAAAAAAAAAAAAAAAACCCTAAAACATATACAATAAATTGACATCTGGAAACCTGAATAAAATGAATTTAAGTTAAAGCTCAACTAAGAAATAAATAATATAACCATATTTATAGATTTAAAAATATAATTGAGATGAACCAAGCAATTATTAATGTATGACTAAATAATTTACACTTATCCAAGTCGTAGTAGAAACTTTGATAGAATACAAACAAAAAATAAAATACTCATAATAATAAAACACACTGGAAGAAATGGAAAATATATTTAAAATGCGTTGATGCAATAGAACAAAGGGCACTGCCCTCAAAACCGGTAATACAGGACATAAAGACTACCAAAATTTATTAAATGTAAAAAAAATATAAAAATTATGTCTAAACATGAATTTAATGACCTAAAAATAGACAAAATAATTACCTTAACGTCGCCTTTTCTCTGAGGATTTCCATTAAAACGACCGCCACCTCGGCCGCCAAACCCACCACGTCTGTTTTCAATGATCCTATTCGGTTCGTTTGGTTTACCATTAATATCTACCTTAGCCTCATCCTTAACAACTTCCGCACTCATTTTGCAGTTTAACTAGTATCCTACAGAAACAAATAAGAAATTAAGGGAAGATGATACGCAAGTGACGCTACGTAAAATGGCCGAGAACAGAAAGAGAGAAGCTTTCCAAAATGGAGCAATCTCATTGGCTGAAGAGTTATAGATTTCCAGACCGGCCAACCTAAATACACATAGAAAATAATAAAAGAGTACTTCAATAAATATCAGCATCTAAAATTATTTTTGATGTTATTGTTTTATAGCTAAAAGAAAAATATTAGTTTCATTTTAAAGCGAACTAAAGCTACTACTGGACAACTCAAAAATATTTAGCTTTAAATTATATTAGCCAAAAGAGTTTTTATTTAATGTAAATAGAAAAATAGTACCAATAAATAAATAAATAATACAATAAACTGAATAAATTCATCAATTGTAATTATAAGTGCGAAAAAGACAAATAATATTTCTGTAACAAAGAGGTAGAATACACTCTTGAATACTCTATATTTCGAAGTTCTAATAATTATGTCGAAAAAATACGTCAAATACTTCACACTAAATACACAATTCAAAGTTTAGCATATCATAAAATCCAAGAGTTTCTTACAAGATTTTTTTTTTATTTTACAGGATATTTGTTTAAAATAAAAAAGTATGATGAATCATGGAAAGGGAAATGCTCCCTAATAATAATTAATGAAACAATGGCCGAAATCAAGAGTAGCTTCATAAATATAAAACGAAGGATAGGTATAAGACGAGAAATATAAAAAATTCTCATATGTTTTCGACAACCTTCTATTCTCTCAGCAAGTTCGGATGGTTTGAATGAGAATCTGTTTAGTGATTGAAGAGACTGGTATTAGTTATTATATTATTAATAATAAATACTATATTAAATTAATATTTTAATTATATATAATTAGAATATTAATTAAATATAACTAATATATTAATTAGATATTTAAACTAAAGTCAGTTGGTTTAGGCGTTTTTACCGGAATATATTAGTAATTTCGCCAGATTTATCTTACTCCATTCTTATAATGAATTAAGTGTAGAACGCTATAATGAAGTAACTGTTTAAGAGCATTTTCTATATAGTTTTTCATTCCCTTTATGATATATATTCTGGTATGTTGAATTTTTACTTTCAGGTTGATATATGTCTAATAAAGGGTCGAATGATATTCATTTGTCGGGCCAAAGTCTGAATTAAGATGTATATGATTTGCGATCAGTATTGAAGACTAAAATAACAGGATTACGATCAGAGAAGAGGTTATATATGCGGTAAACATGTCTAATAATATGGTTAATTCAAGCTTAAATTACTTTATCATCCATATACGAACCAGTCATAGTATGTAACCTGGAATTTGTATAGCTTCTCTATTTTTTGTTACCCTAATGATCTGGCCTTCCGCCCCAATTTTTTTTATCTAGTATAGCGTCGTAAATAGAGGAAATATATCTTGGTAATCGTAGGGCTCATCTACGTCAGTGCGACGGTATTATACAAAGGCCTAAAAAAACATTTGGCAGGTAGTCGAAGAGATCAGTGAAATGTGTAGGTAATTTATTTTCGATAGATACATATTTTCTCAATTAATACGAATAAATAAATGGAATCTAATAAAATTCCTGTTATTACTTAATTAACAAAATTTTAGATTTATGTATTTACTTTAATACACATATCTAATATTAAAAATAGTTTTATTTTTTTATAATTACATTTTATATAAACTGTCGAACTATTACCTAACATCACACTTATAATAGGTCTGTAGCCAAACAAAACCCTCCTCCATGGTTCTACTTTTGTGACAGTTTTCTACATTTATGTAACAGTTATCCACCAGCAAGCTCCCACTCCCAAATATTGTATTACAATAGGAGAATTTTTTTGACCGTAGATATTATTCTTAGATGATTTTAGTTGGGGTAGATCCAAAAAACACAAATTTAAAAAATGTATTTTTTAATAAAGGATTATCTGCCAACGTTTCGGCTTACATTGTAAGCCATCTTCAGGGCTGTAGAAATACAATGTCATGAGAATACAGTAATATTTGAAATTAGTATAATAGAGAATTATAATATAATGTGATATCAAGAGTATGAAAGTAGAAAGCTGTGTAAGACAATTAAAAGTTTATGAAAACAATATTGAAAAAGAACCAATTTGAAAAAAACATGCAAACAAACATCTTATTGACAAGAAAAAAAAAAAAAAAATTGAAATATCATTAAAGCAGTAATTTGCCACACCTACCTATCATGAAGATGAGAGAGGACGTCCTGTCCCTAAGTTCACATTTCCATGACTGAACATTATGAATTTGTTTTGAGTTATGAAGTAGAAAGGGGAGTGGGGGTAGCAGGTACAAGGCAGGCGGAAGGTGTAAATGGAAAGCGGCCTGTTACAAGAGAGGGCAATAAAAGGACAAAGGAAAAAAAGGGAAGGGTATTATTGGGAATAAGTGACTTTGGAACTGAGAAAAATGTTTTGACAGGTTTATTGAGACGGAGGGTTGTTGGTTTTTAAAATGTTAAAAATGTTAGAATAAGTTGAGGAAATTTGTTCTATGTCTGTTCTGTCGTTAACTGGATAGTGTTGTAAGTTGATGTGAACGGTTTCAGACAAAAGACGTTTGTGTTGATAGGGTTCAGTGGAAAGAATGGTTAAGCTCTCGAAGTCAAATGTGTGTTCTTCATGAAAAACATGTTTAGTGAGGGCAGTTTTTATTAGTTTATTCTTTATGTCATTTTTATGGTTATTAATTCTGCGGGAAATAGGGTTTTTTGTTTGTCCAATGTAAGAACCTTGGCAATTCGGTGTGGAACAGGGAATTTTGTAGACGACATTAGTTCTGTTAGGAAGGGGGATGGGGTCTTTGAGGATGGTGTAAATAGATTTTAATTTGTTGTTGGTGGAAAAAGAAAGCTTAAGGTTAGGAAAAGTTTTTCTGAGAGATTTCTTAATATTTTCAGAAATTTTTGGAATATAAGGAAAAGAACGGAAAACGAGGTCGTTATTTTGGGGGAGAAGGATAGTTGGAGAAGTGGAAATAAAAAATTCTTTAACAAGTTTTTTAATGGTGTGAGTAGGAAAACCATTGGACAGGAGGATGTCAGTAACAAGTTTGATATTTTTGCTGTGGAATATCTGTAGGTGAGGTTTTTGGCCACATTATTTTTTTGATGATGAGGGTGAGATGAGTTAAAATGGAGGAGACGACCTGAGTATGTGTGCTTGGAATACCAGTCAGTGGAGATAGAGCCATTGGTGTTCAGGATGAAAAGGGTGTCGAGGAAGGGAAGTTGATAATCAGATTCCATTTCAATGGTAAATTTTAGACGAGGGTGGTATGAATTAAATTCAGTAAGTATCTGGGGGATTTTTTCGGGATTGAGGATGAAAGAGAGGTCGTCAACATATTTTTTAAGGAAGAAAATGTCGTTGTGTAAGGGGGGAAGGATAGAGTCTAGGAGGTCGTTAAGGGTGATGTTTGAAATGTCGGGTTCAAGGTTATTTCCCATAGCCAGACCGTTAATCTGGTTGTAGTATTTACCTTGGTATAGGAGATTGTTTAACTTTATTTTGTTTTCCCTGTTGTAATCTATTCCAGTCTCAAAGAATTACAAAGTAATTTACCCTTTTTAACTGATAGACTACTACAATTAAGAAGGTATTTAATATTTTATTTAAGATCTTATGATATTTCACTAGTTTGTATCACAAGTTTTTTCATGTTTGGAAAAAAATATTTAATTGTTATATATGAGTTAGTATATATAATAATAGTGGGTAGTGACTGAAAATTTGATAAAAGATGAGGGAATCAGGAACCGATGGGCTATATTTGTCGAAGTGCAGGAACGACGGGCCATTTTTGTGGATAAATTGGATATGGCTACAAGTGTGGAGCAGTTACTTATTGTGACGACACCAAAGTAGCATTCACAAGGAAGGTTTTTATTTGGCTCTAAGTATCATACAAGATTCCTTTTATTTACTGTTAGAGGTTAGTTGTGGTTAAGTTAGTTATCTTTTAGACTGTATAAGCAACATCCCTAATGATAAAAGAATGAATAGAGCTTTTGTGAGACTTCATTTAACACACGACTGGACAACTTGTTTTGGTAATTATCCAAGTGTTATGGCCATATCGAAAAATTATCTAGAAAACCATGACACTTTTGCCAGAAAATCTTAAGCACTTTAGCATTAAGAGCTTCAGAATAAAACCTACAGGTGGAAGATTACAGTATCGTTCGGAACCTTTTCCTCTACCAAAGAGGTAGAGGCAGAGTTATTAGAAAAAAATCACAAGGAGTAATATTTTCGGGGGTCTCTCACCCTTCGTCAGTGAGGAGTNAATTGGTGTGAATTCCTCATGCTTTCCTTCATATTTACCTTAAAACAAAATTTTTCATTAAGAAAATATTTTATAAATAATAAAGAATGCCCAGCTAACATGCAACATTATTCTGTATCATATATTTTTTCCCAACATTTAACACTTTATAGGAATATTTTTGAAAAGGAGTTTTTTTGTAGGGTTGTGTTTGTGTGTTCTCATATTTTTTCTTAACAGGAATATATTTTCATTAATAATCTGACATGAATAGTCACTCATTACACATAAATAGACAATTTTCATAAATTATATTTTCTAATGTATGAAATCGAAAACATTTTGTATGTATTTTTAATTTATTAAATTGATAATAATGAAGAAAGCCTAGTCAAGTCGAGCAACCTTTAATTGTTTTTTCAACCTCTTCGAATCTAAAGACACTAGTTATATTGAATTGTCACGAGAATGAACAGTTTAACAGGAATAATAATAAAAAATTAGAATATTTTTTTTTACTACATTTCTCTGCTTATATGTTTAAAAGGTCATGATATTAGTTTTAAATGGCTTTTAGAAAAACATTTGTGGTAATGTGTGAAGCCAATGCTCTTATGCTTTAATTATGGCTGCTCATCTTCGTCAGTGGCAATTTTGGGCTAGAATCTTGTTCTCTTAGCCATTTTGCCACAATTTAGTTCATATTGATAAACCCATTCAAAGATCCATATTAATTATTAATTTATAAAATAAGTTTCTTTGGATTCAGGAGTGTGCTTTTGCATGTGTCTGTGTGTGNATGGTTCTTACATTTGACAAACAAAAAACCCTTTTTCCCGTAGAATCAATAACCATAAAAACTGCCCGCACTAAACATGTTTTTCATGAAGAACACATATTTGACTTCAGGAACATAACCATTCTTTCCACTGAACCCTATGAACACAAACACCTTTTGTCTAAAACCGTTCACATTAACCTATAACACTATCCAGTTAACGACAGAACTTACAAGAAGTAAAAAGGTACTAAAATAATAATTTTTTTAACAAATATGTTTCCTAACGATAAAATTTATTTATTTTACTTTTAGATTCAATAATATGAAATAAGTAGTTTGAGAGTGACAATAATTTAATTTTCCTAATCTTATGTAAATAGCATAGCCACTCATTAGTGTATATGAAAAACACATATGATGTTGTACAATGATATACAAAGTAGTATAAGAAAAAAAAATACTACTGCTAAACATACAATACATTTAATTTATAAAAAGCATTAAATGCAATTTGGATAGTTGATCATCGAACTTTACATTGGTCATTTTATTTATAGTTGACCATAAATTGGTCATTTATTTAGTCTTGCAATTTGAACAAATAAAAACTAATTTTTAAACTAAAAGTTTTTATTATTGCTAACATTTTGGAATAATTTTCAGGCCTTTTTAGTGCAATGGGGGAAATGGAAGGAGAGAGTTTCCTTCTCTAGGATAACTACTTCATGACCTCAATGATGACAGTTATCATTAATTTAAAACTTTTTTTCTAAAATCTGTGCACCGTATGGGTAAGGTGAAGGAGTACTTTAAAATAAATTTGTGTTCAGAATGGTACTCTGATGAATCTTCATTAACCATTAGCTGCACTTGTGGACCTGAGTTCTACATGAAGGAGTGATCAAATTACTCTAACTATTAAAAGTATAAAATTCCACCTAATATTAGTGAAAAACATTCTAAAGTATCTAATTGTATATTAGTAATAAAAGAAAGAAACTTTCTAAAGTGTAGGAAGAAAAATCAATTTTTTTCTGAGCTGGGCAAATTTTGAAAGTGGACAAACTGAGTGTATTGAGTACTAAATAGCATTCTTCTTTTGGTTTAATTTTAAAGTTTGAATTTATAGTTTAAGCAAAATTTTTTTAAAATTTATCATTATGAAACAAACATATGAAAATATTTTAATAAAATTAAAGTTAGTAACAGTTACATAGGATTTAAATGCCATTTATTCACTAAAAGTTTTCCCCACTTTTTCTTTCTTTCTTTACCTAAATATGGAAAAAAGATATTTCAAGAAAGGGACAGTAAGAAGAAAATATTGTTGAACAAAAAATGGCTTACAAATTCTACATAACCATTGATTTAGCAGATTTTTCAAATGAAAATCGAGTTATTCACATGATGTGACTTTTGAAAATTGTCTATGGATTTTTACCAAGCCTGCATTGGATATGCTAAAAATAAGTACCAATAAAAATTATGTATGTTTGTACGTATGGGGGGCTCAGAAGGAGACCAACATTTATAATCGTAATATCTTCATAGCTTTTGAGTTACAAATAAATTAATAAGATATACTAGGGGTTGAATATAATTTTCTAATGTTTACATTCAATAAAATTTTTATGAAAAATTTATATAAAGAAAGAAATCTAGTTACTATGTGTGAGCACTTCCTCCTATGTATCTTTACAGCCTGTCTTGAGCAAAGTTTAAGGTTCTTTCATTTACGCTCACTTTCTATCATTGACTTTTTAATTAAATTATATCATTTACTCTTTTTTATGTCCATCTCTAATGACAAATGGGAAACCTTTAACAAGTTCTTTACTAAAATAGAAATAACATTTGAGAAGATCAAGTTTTAAATTGAATTCTTCAGAAAGATAAGTGGATGTTAAATACACTTTGATTATAATAAATTCTATGAAACTATTAATTTTCAATACCATCAATATAAAATCCAAAATTAGGGATTATATAAATCACAAATTTATAAATTAAAAAATATTATTAATTTTTAGCAAAACCAAAGCTCTTTGTTTCATAAGGGAATTGGATGAATACACTTTATCGACAAAACAGATAAATGACAACTACCAGATAAAATTTTTACATATTTAATGGAAAAATCAGAGTTCAAAAGTTTTTCTCCAACTAGAAGAATCCCTTGATTACCAAAGGCTAATAATTTTTTTGTATGGATTGATTTTCATGGAAAGAAAATTTATTTAAGAAATAATGACATTGCGGGATTTTAAAGTATGTCATTAAGACAAAATCTAATTTATCTAAAGTGAAAGGTCACTTTCATAAGTCTAAAGTAAGAGGTCCTTTAATAAGATACCCGGGATTTCTCAGGTAGGGGGGAAACGAATCTATAATTAAAAAAAAAAAAATTAGAAAAGAAGAATTTCCTACTCACACCATTAAAAAAACTCATAAAAGAATTTTTTATTTCCACTTCTACTACTATCCCCCTCCCACAAAATAACGACCTTGTTTTCCGTTCTCTTCCTTATATTCCAAAACTCTGAAAATATTAAGAAATCACTCAGAAAAACTTTCCCTAACCTTAAGCTTTATTTTTCCACCAACAAAAAATTAATATCTATTTACACCATCCTCAAAGACCCCATCCTCCTTCCTAACAGAACAAATGTCGTCTACGAAATTCCCTGTTCCACACCTAATAGCCATGGTTCTTACATTTGACAAACAAAAAACCCTTTTTCCCGTAGAATCAATAACCATAAAAACTGCCCGCACTAAACATGTTTTTCATGAAGAACACATATTTGACTTCAGGAACATAACCATTCTTTCCACTGAACCCTATGAACACAAACACCTTTTGTCTAAAACCGTTCACATTAACCTATAACACTATCCAGTTAACGACAGAACTGACATAGAACCAATTTCCTCAACTTATTTAAAAATTTTCAACATTCTAAAAACCATCAGCCCCCCTTCTTAATAAACCTGTCAAACAATTTTCCTAGTTCCAAAGTTACCTATTCCCAATAATACCCTTCCTCTTTTCCTTTGTCCTTCTTATTGCCCTCTTTGGGAACAGGCCGCTTTCCCTTTGTACCTTCCGCCTCTTACCTTCCTCTCCCACCTTTCTACTTCCCACGGTGTGTATTTGGAAAATGTATACTTCCCCGTAGTCATGAAAATGTGAACTTAGTGACAGGACGTCTTCATGATAGGTAGGTGTGGCAAACTACTTTTTTAATGTTATTATATAATACCCTTCTCCCTCCCTCTGTGTATATTGGAAAAATTATATTTACCCTTAGTCATGGAATTGACTGATGGAACTTAGGGACAGGACGTCCTCTCTCATCTTCATGGTAGGCAGGTGTGGTAAATTACTGTTTTAATGTTATTCAATTATTTTTCAATAAGTTGTTGTCTGCATGTTTTTTTGTTTTTAAAATTTTTTAAATTCTCTTACATAGCTTTCTACATTCATACTTTTTATATCACTTTACATTATGGTAATTCTGTATTATATTATTGTATTCTCATGACATTGTATTTCTACAGCCCTGAAGATGGCTTACAATGTAAGTCGAAATGTTGGCAGATAATCTTGTAAAAAAATACATTTTTTTTAGTTTGTATTTTTTTTTTTTTTTGGATCTACCTTGATCGAACCCCAACTAAAATCATTAAATAAAAAAAATTAGATCATTCTCAGATGTAAAGAAAAGGTGTTTATTAGTATAATGAATTCTGCTTCTGTTAATTCAATTAAAAGAGTGTGACTGGAAAGTAATATGGGAATCAAAGTTAGATGAAATAAATGAGAAATGGTCACCAACCTCCACAGTTCACTCTGGAATATCCTAAATATCCTCAGTTGTGAACCGTGGAGGTTTGTGACCATTTCTCATTTATTTCATCTAACTTTGATTGAGAACTTCCACCAGCTAGCTATTATATAGAAAGAGAAAAATAATTTAGGGATAGTTCCATCGAATATGATAGCACACAAGAAGCATGTCCTCCTTAGTTCTCGCCCTCCGTAGGGTATGCTTATGAAAAAGAAAATATAAAAATTTCTAGTTGCAACTTCAGATTGCTCTCAAATGAAATGTAAAGCCAGTTTGTAATCTTAGAATTATACATAATGAATGTGACCACGGTTAGGTTCAAAGATTTGCATTGAATGTGGAGACTTCATATTCAAATCTGAAAATCTGGAATCTGAAAAGAAAAAGAATTCATAATCTTATTAGATAATACAAATCAGTAAATTGATAAAAATAATTTAATCAATAAATGGGCTGCACACATATTGGGGTGTGCTTCGTCTTCATCTTCAGTGGAAGCCTAGCAGATTTCATTCAAAGATACTGCGAAGCAAGAGGGTAGCAGCGAAACCTTTACGTGATGAATCATCGAACCCAAAGATCTGAAGATCCCTTCGATTTGGATCTAAGATATTTCTAGGAATTATAATTTTATTGAGAAAATGCAATTCTTCCAAAAATCGTAGCCATTTTGCTGCCGTATAAAACTCAAAGAGTTTTATACCAGTTTTCAATAGTTTTCCACATGAGTTGAAGAATGTATTTACCTATAAGCTTATCCAGGGCTAGAAAACCCATAAGGCCAAAGAGATGATCAATGGCAGATAATATTTCTCGTTTAGTAGGACGCACATGACAGAAGATTACATTTCAAACTAGATTCCACAATATCTATAGAATTTTAGCACTAGAGTATTCACCCATCTATATAGTAAAGAGCATCTTACCATGGTTTGCATATCATATTTGAAATCACCGAAACAAATTTTATTTACATGGCTTTTGTACTCTCATACCTTATATTCTCCGTCTTCATTGGTTTCTGTACATCCTCTCCCGTTGGCGAGCGCTTTCGGACGACACTGTCCATCTTCTGGCCGAATACATACGTTCACTGTCACGGTCCGTATTCAACAGTTTTTGTCCTTCAGCCTTCAGCCAGCCTATTTGTTGTCTACTCTTTCTCAACCTAGTTCTTTTCCACTTTTAAGAATATTTTAATCGTGTAATAATTATGTTTAGTTATTTTTTAGGTAATGAAACAGGAAATTATTAAATGATTAATGCATGGGATTCGAATAATATAAGTAGAATTAAACTTTCTCAGCCAGGACAGCCACATTTTATTTCCCCATTGCATTAATTGTTTAAAATTAATGTGGGATTAAACACCACAACTAAAAAAAATAACATTAATGGAAATTATTAAAGACTGTTCAGCAGTCTGAAGGGTAAAAGGACATCTTGCTGAGGTTTGTAAATTTTATTTGAAATGAATGAAACTATTTATTTATTTTTTCACCTGACATTTGTAAATGTTGAAAAAGGGGAATAATTAATTTTTTTTTATTTTATCTTTATTCTAAAAAATGACTACTAAACACCTAAAACTTCAAATTATATGTATAACTAAAATAAATAAAAAAGCTATTAATTAACCGCCTACTTCATATTTATTCATCATTCACATGAGAATTATAACATTTGTTTTTTTTATTAACAAATAAGAAATGGTGGATTGCTTAAATTTTCTTTGTAATTTTGAAACGTCACATTTTAGTTATTCTTTATTTGATTGGATGAATCCTCTACTTGGGAATGTTCTTTTGAGCCCTTAATTATTTATACCATTTATTT
>KZ809308.1:36953-52120 GCA_000696205.2 Oncopeltus fasciatus | reverse complement strand
GATGTTCACGTAGGCTTCGACGGTCGTCAGAAGTATTTACCGTTTCTTCTTCCGGGTTGGACCGTGTCAAATTGGTGTTATTTGCCGAGCTTTCGCACATCATGTGATGGCTTCTTCAGGGCTGAAAAGAGAATTTGACACGGTCCAACCCGGAAGAAGAAACGGTAAATACTTCTGACGACCGTCGAAGCCTACGTGAACATAAAATTCTTCACAATGAGTTGAAAATTTTAACATACTCTATGTTAAATATATTTAATAAAAATCACATTGTTTTATTTTGTTTATTACCTTTGTTCTTCCATGTAGAATATTATTTTTATATTTTTTATACATTAGTTATACTGTGTGCTATTTTTCATAGATGTTATTGATATTTGCTTATTCCCTTTTTTCTATTAATGTGAATTGTTTGAATTTTTTCTACCCAAAATCATAAATTTTAACTAGTGCACTAGACCAAACTGAATTTTCTAAGATAAGAAGTGGCTTGCTTAGGACACCACATTTCTAGTGACAGTAAGATCCTACAGAATTTAATTAACCGCCATTGTAGACAATTAATCCTTTTAACTCAGGGGGTATCACCTAATTTCTGCAAACCAATAACATTAAGATAAATATTTACAGCGACATGAACTTTCCTTTCTTATACAAACTTCATAAAAGCAATCATCTCTCTATAAAAAGTTATATTTTAGTAAGTATTAAAGAATTAAGCAAAAGCAGAAAGTAAATAAAGCCGATAAGATTTAATCTATTTTAGTGAAACCCCCATTGATATACAATAAAAATTTTATGTGAAGGTATAGAACACCTAAATAGGAAATTATGCTTAAAGTACATTGGAAGCATGTTTCTGAGCTACAAAAAAATATTGGCAGCCTCCTATGACTAGTGAATATTTTACAGCATCATTGAATCACACTAGTATAGAGAGTGTGACTAGTGAGTATATATAGTGTGTAGATATATAAGTTACACTGTTCGTATATCAGCCTACAAAACAAAACAAAGTACACTATGTGGGGGTGGGGGGGTAAATAGACAAAGAACACTTCCCAGTCCTCTGTCACGGATGACTTACAGCCATCCGCTGCAAGAGAATCTTACACATTCAGGAATGGTAAGACATTTCCGGGATATTTAGCGGAACTTGACATATATCCTCAAGTTATATGGCAATATCATATTTCGTTCTAGCAATTTCCGTTCTCTTGGCAAAAACATAACTATTTCAGCCGACTTTGTATAGCCCTCAATGAATTAAATAACTGAAAACTAATTTAGATTCCAGAAATGAAGACGTGACACCTCAAATACAAATACACTGCTTTCATAAAATACGGCTAACGATATACGACCTCGTAAAGATAGAAGCCAAAGAACAACTAACGTTCATAAAAAAAAAAAAAAAAAAAAAATGGACTAGCTTCTTAATGCAGTTCCAACTGACTTACCCAATTTACAGACTGAAAGGCACTGTTTGCCCATATTGGGACTAGCACTGTTCAAGTCCATATTGGGAAGTCATCTCCACATTTTCTGAGCAGTCTTGTGCTCATTCCCCATGCAATGGTTTGTTTTGTGTGCCAAGGGATGTTTGAAATTACTTCATTGTTCGTGCTTGTATGACTTTTGGTAAAGTTCGAAGGAAACAGTGAAGTTCGCTTCCAAAAGAACAAAAGTGCCTATTTTTCAAGGAATAGAAATACCCCAGAAAATTCATTGGTTTCAAATAATACTGTTACAGGGTGTGTAAAATAAATTTATTAAGCTTCTTAAAATGCGGCTGGTTTAGAACGATGCTGCCTGTAGGGGATGTAAGACATTGTTACAAGCGTTAAAATTGATTATGAGCCATTTATATATGGACATGGTTATGCCCATGCCATACCCTTATCGGTCTTGATACCATCCATCAAGCAGGATTAAGGGGACAGCCACCGGTGCTTTTTTCACCAGCCTATTGCTCTCCATATGTTGTGGAGGGGGAATCCTCTGCCACTTTTCCCTCTCATTCACTGCTGAGTTGGTTATACTCCAAGAATAAATTGAAATGTAGGTATTTAAGCCTAAACATCTCTCAAAATTTGATAAATACAATTTTTCTACAAACCACTTGCCTACAAAATATTTGCTGTTCAAACATGCATTAATATAAGTGCAGCCAGGAAAAAAAAGAGTTTTTATTTATATTCTTGGATAAGAAAGAGACCCAGTAATAAATTCACTGACCAAACAGAAAACACCTTTCTTAACATTAACTATCGTGATTCATTTTATGATATAATACTTACTTATAGATAGACTTCTACACTGGTTGTATATGCATAGTTTTATATATATATATGTGTGTGTGTATGTGTAAACGTACATAAATAAAAGACACTGTACGTTTGAAAAAATTTCCTGTGTTCGGTCGATGAGTATGTTTATTTCAAGGCATATATTGTTATATATTATTTTTATAATGAGATATAACATTAAGCGCATTACTAGACCTCTATGCCTTTTACTCCAATCACCCTAGAATTACTTTAATGAAAGAAAGGGCCTGCAGAAATTAGAAAATCACTTCTGGTTCTACGGGCCCTTTGTCTTGTTAGAATAAAAGGTCATGAAGTAGCAGACAGTGTTAATTTATTACTGAAACTATTTACGCTATTACAAGCGACTTAACCAACCTTCTGAAGAAACGCTGTCTGAAACCAGATGAATATGTGAAATAAAAGTCCCTTAAGCAAATTGAAATCTCTCAAATATACAGTTAAACGGTGGAGATCATCTACATGACAGAATTTTTATCCTTTCATAAAGTAAGATGGAATCATTTCATATTGGAAAGGGTTATTAAGGTTTCTTAAAGGAAAACAGCGGTGATTACTCACTCCCATGTGTTTTTTATCCATTGAATTGACAGAAATCCGATACTAATTATGAAAGTGGTTAGAAGTGCTACTTCTGAAACGTTTTCCTGTACTCTTGCAGTCTTTGAAGAAAACCATAGTTTCCTTTATTGGACCAGCATTTACATTATGCAACACACAATAACGAACATATAAATTACATTAACGTGTTGTATGTGGAAATCATAAATGTAAAATATTAAGTATATAGAAAAATAATAATAAAAAATATTTTCACAGATATAGTATTCAACTATCAAATATCTTGGAAGATTTTGGTATAAGCCTACAGTATTCATGAACGAAGGGAAGCCTTGCCCTGAATGCCGGCAATATTTATCATGACCATCATAATTTCAGGAATCCTCTGTGAATTCCTCAGTTCTGCAGTTGATGAATATTTGTGCCTGAATTTTCCATGTCGTGCAACCCTCCACAGTAGTTGGATATATCTTTTATCATCATCAAACAGAAGCGTTATTTTTGAAAGTAGGAATATTTTTTTCTGCTAAGCCCTATGGGCAACACATAACTTATATGAGCAATAAGGTTTACGCAGGATCTACGTTACGATCTGAACCAATTGTTTTGATTCATTTATTAGAGGGAATTCATAGGTTGTACTACCCGTGTTCTACACGTTACAGGAATTTAGCGCTAGATTCTCTTGTACCAATCTGAGCCTTGAGATAGATAAACGTGGAGTTTACATTGAACACTTTGCTCAACTGACATCGGCTACTATAGTGCCGAGTTAGTGAATACAAAGCTCGCATCATGGTAAAGAGGCATTCATAATCATGTTTTTCAATTCGCGATTAATTGGATCCACGGATACCACGACTCACGAATTATTATATATACAAATGGTGTATATTTTTATTTCTAATTTTTTAAAATTTTTTATTANCTGAATGCCGGCAATATTTATCATGACCATCATAATTTCAGGAATCCTCTGTGAATTCCTCAGTTCTGCAGTTGATGAATATTTGTGCCTGAATTTTCCATGTCGTGCAACCCTCCACAGTAGTTGGATATATCTTTTATCATCAGCAAACAGAAGCGTTATTTTTGAAAGTAGGAATATTTTTTTCTGTAAAGCCCTGTGGGCAACACATAACTTATATGAGCAATAAGGTTTACGCAGGATCTACGTTACGATCTGAACCAATTGTTTTGATTAATTTATTAGAGGGAATTCATGGGTTGTACTACCCGTGTTCTACACGTTACAGGAATTTAGCGCTAGATTCTCTTGTACCAATCTGAGCCTTGAGATAGATAAATGTGGAGTTTACATTGAACACTTTGCTCGACTGACATCGGCTACTATGGTGCCGAGTTAGTGAATACAAAGCTCGCATCATGGTCAAGAGGCATTCATAATCATGTTTTTCAATTCACGATTAATGGATCCACGGATACCACGACTCACGAATAATTATATACACAAATGATGTAAATTTTTATTTCTAATTTTTAAAATTTTTTATTATACATGTTAATAATAAGACCGAGCGGTATTTCACCAATTGCTAGCAATAATTGTACTAATTTGTGTTTTATGTGGTAAAATAAAAATGACTCTTCATCATTAAAAGAGCCTCGATATATTCCCGAGAATTTAGACATATATATAGTTAAATTTGCTTAATCATANATTAAACTTTAAAAAAAAAAAATTTTTTTCATAAAAAATAGAATAAAATTCTGAATTAAAATTGCTGTAGACTAAAAATTATACCTACAACAGCAAGAAAATCTTCCATTCTTATTTGTCTAATTTTGCTTAATAACAAACTTAACCTTAATTTTTACATTTTAAAGTAACTGCACATTTTTTTTTTTTTTTACATTTGATCGAACGGGGTACAGAAATTCAAGTCACTTCTGGTCTCCCTCATTAAGGAGGGCTTACGCCTAGGTCACTTGGTCTTATGTCTACTCCATACAATCTTCGATCCTAATGCATTTCAGTTATTCTCAGACCAACTGTACATTTTACTCTAATATATGTTCAATCGTGTTCAAGTCCCGTCGTCAGGATTTCCGACTTCTAGTTTTTATTGATATTAAATTAATAAGTAGCTTAGAGATAGGTTTTGCTGAATGGTTCATTAGTGTCCTTCCCTGTTAATTTGATGATTTTTGGTAAATTGTAGAGTAAACAAAGTTAAATTTGAAGTAGGATCGTAGGTATCAAATTTTAAAGTGGCTCTTCAAGGGATTGTAACGAAAAGATTCAGTTATTTTGTCAAACTCTTCAACTTTGATTAGTCGAGGGAAAGGATTGGATTGACAAATGTTTCCTTCGAATGAAACCATGAGAGGAACATGGTCAGGATCCAATCCCACCACCATTGGTTACCGGTATACTCCCATCATCGTGAAGCAGACAGACATCGAGAACATCAGTCTGGTAAAACGTTAGCTTCGGATGGGAGGCCGGTTCTTCTGGAGATTGAATGACACCTATTCCCTCCATACCCCAGAGATTTCGGACTTTTCCAGAATGAAAATACAATTTTCTACACTGATTATCCAGACTTTGAAATTCTCTAAGTAAATCAAAATCTAAATATTATATGATATTAATATTTATTTAATATTATAACTAGTAATATTTATTAGACAGTAAATATAGTATAGTGAATAATGGTTAAGCTTAAAAGGCATGTTACTTGTTAGAAGTTGTTTTATTGAATGAAATACGATTTAACATCGAAGATAACCTCAGCATATATCAGTAAATAAATAAGAATTACTAACTAGAACTTACTCAAAACATTGAATTATATTGATGTGGAATAATTTAACTTTTAAGAAAAAAATCCTGTGAAAGAATTTTCTTTGCCCATATGTATAAAAAATATCAATATCGCAAATTTCGAAGATATAAATTTCACGTTATATTAGATTGTAAACTGCAAACTTCGCTGCAATAGGTTACAAATTGCCTACATCCAGTAGTCTGTAGAACAGTTATAGCTATCCTGTCCACTTTTTTTATTTATTGGTCCATGAAATGAAAGACATTTATTATTCTTGCCTAGATGAAGCATCATGGAACACACTGCCCTGCTGGCAATCTTTGTAGCTATAAGTACAGTACGCAGTCCACACAACATACAGAGAGAAGATAAACTACATCAACTTACGTTGTGAAAAGAATGTATTTCATATGAAACATATCTAATGTATGACTACTTTTGAAATGTATGTGTTGCCATTTGTTTTAAAGATGAGTAAGAATCTCTAAATCCGTTTTTGCTATTTATTTTTTTGCTAATTATTTTCAATTCATTTTTACTTTTATTTGTATTCTTATGACATTTTATTTCAATAGCCCTGAAGATGGCTTACAATGTAAGCCGAAGCGTTGGCAGATAATTAAAAAAAAAAAACATTTTTTAAAATTTGTATTTTTTGGATCTACCTTGACCGAACCCCAACAAAAAAACATCTAATAATAATATCTACGGTCAAAAAAGCTTTCCATTTTGTTAATAGCTTATGTTCGGAATGTAAAACGTATTTCCATTTTTGTTAAGAGTTTCACTTATCCTTCATAACTCTCACTTACGGAAATCCCCTGCAGTTTTACCCCCAATAGCTTGTAGAGAGATATTCATATTATCTCTACCATCCCATTAATTATCCTGTTCAGAGAGACGAGAGAGAGAGAGTGAGAGAGAGAGAGAGAATCCTATAAGGCCCTCAGAGATTAGGAGAGAGCCAGTCCCTTCTCCTTGACCTACAGATAAGGCAGCCCATTAACTTTACCTGGACAAGAGGGTAGAGGTGTTTCTGTCCCACCACCCCTAAGCTCACGGAAGAAATGTCCTTCTTTTCAGAGAGATAAATAAATATAAATATAAATATATACACACACGCGCGCATGCACACACTAACATAGATATGACTTTACTTACTGCCAACCATAATTTAAAAAAAAAGAAGCCGAATCCTTTTTATAAATCTACATCGTTTCTGTGTCAGCCCCTCAAGCAAGAGCTGCAAAAATTTAAGCAAATTTTTCATGTTTTCTTAGACATGAACAAAAATGAAAGTAAATGACTAAATTTATTTTAAAAGCCGGAGAGATTAATGAGCGAAAAATATATGATCACTTAAGTATATTCCAGATTGGACAGGAAGGTAGAGGCGAGAGATAGTTGTGCGAAAATCACAATTTTCACCAATTACATAATGTTAAATTAAAGTTCCATAAGCTTTTTCGTAATTCATATCACAACGAAGATATTACATACTATGATTTTTGGTCTCCCTTAAGAAACATTGTGTCCAACATATATATACCTACGCCATATGCACATATATTTCAAAGGAATATAATTTTACTTTTTTAAATGTCGGATTGTGAAGATCCGTTGAAAAATTTCAAATGTCGTGTGCCAGGTTACCAACGTGAATCTGTTTAAAATAATCGATTACAGCACTATGGCTACCGTTGACTCTGACAAGCTTGAGCTCCATGATATCGTGACAGCGTCCCACTTGGGGGGAAGTTCTTTACGAACTTCACAAATCTTACAAGTACTCAAGTACGATGTGGAAGGAATGATAATAAAATTTGAGAGAATATACGTCCTACTGGCCACAGTTTTCAATTTAAAGAAATAAAATTTGGCCCATTGCATACATATATAAACAAATTTTAAAGAGACACCATACCAATGTAATGTAAATGCCTTGATTTCCTGTAGACATTTTCTAAAACTAAAAAATATTCAATGCATAATATAAATTGTGAAGGGAAACTAAAAAACTCTACATTGCTTTATCAACTTAATTCATATATTTTAATAAACACTTTTTACAGTACTATTCTATTTAATAATTACACTCAGTAAAGGGTATTTATTTGGGGGGATAGATGTGATTTAGAATATTATCTAATTGAGGTGCAATGGTGAAAACATAACGAAAACTGTGATAAATGAAATGTGTAGATTTCAAAGCTTTTGTCATAAGAGGAATTCAGAGGACCTTTATGTTAAAGATATTTTGAAATTTTAACTCCTAATTAAACTTTTTCCTATAGCAGTTAATTTATGAAGCAAATAAAGTAACAATTACATTTGCATGGTACTTCGATTCAACCAACAAAAACATTTACTATCACTCTAAATATAACAGAACTGTATACCACTAACTCCAGGACTATAAATTTGTCCTCATGGCTGTTGAAAAGTTTTCGGTTCAATTTGATATGAAACCAGGAATATTTTTGAAACAGACAGAACCTAAAAATTAAAGTTTTCCAAATCCATGCTCGAGAAATTAGCCAGGGTATCGACCAGGATCAAAAGATAAATATAGCACGTGTAACATATGACAAGTGAAGCTAACCGAAAAATATTTTTACTGCTCTCAATTTTCTAATTCTACTTATCTTCTTGTTTAAATTGTTAATAGTTGTTCACGTAGGCTTCCACGGTCCTCAGACATATTTACCAATACTTCTTCCGGGTTCAACCGTGTCTTGGAGTTTTTAGGTGCCAAGCTTTCGCACGTCGTGTAATGGCTTCTTCAGGGCTGAATGAAGAATGAGAAATAGTCTTTATTTTATTAGACTTAGACTTTCTTTAAATCTATTAGAAAACAAGCCTCTCTATCCCTAAGAACTTTTTTTTTTTTTTTTGTATGGGTATGTTTGTGCTCTTGGGTGAATTAGAAACCATCTTCTCATAAGTACAAAACTATTTTCTTTTCTCTCTAACAAGAAATGGAGGATATTAAAGCAAACCCTCCGTCTCCCGAACCCCCGGACCCGAATCTTGCGACTGCTTTCTTCTTCTTCTTAAAGGCTTCGAGGATTTCTGATTCAAGTCGAAAAGGTTGTCGCGTGTGCCTCGACCTGCTCTGAATCCATTCTGCCATAGGTGGTATAGATTGTTCTTTTCTTTATACCATTTCACCCGTTTTATTATCAAGTAGTTTACATAGCGAACAGGTGAGAGAGATTATCCTGTAACTAGATATTTCGTTTACAGGTTTTTCTTTTTTTGTGATTGGTATGCCAATAGATTTCGTTCACATTTCCGGGAATGCTCCTGATGTGAAGATATTATTTAAAACTTTTAAGATGACTAATTTATATTCGTATGAGAGATTTTTAATCATGCTTATTATTAAATTATCCGGACCTGGTGTGTGTCTTTTCGCGACTTGAGTGTTTCAGAAAATTCGTTTAAATTAAATTCGAAATTCATAGGATTTAAGGGATCATGCGTTATTTCAAGAGGAACAGATTCCTCTTCCACTTTCAAATTCAGAAATTCTGGCGAATAATTGCTCCTTGCGAAGATTAATGTGTGATGCCTTAAGTCCTCTAATATATTGAAGATGATCTCAAATACATCATGGGGCGATGAACGTTCATGCATGCGTTCCTTTATAGGAGCTTGATAAGGTCTAAATTGGACTACGGTTGCATTGCTTACGGCTCAGCTTCACCTAGAACACTTTCCATGCTAGAAAGCATTCACCACGGCGGCATACGCTTAGCACTGGGTGCTTTAGAAGTAGTACGGCGCTTAGCCTGCTGGCAGAATCTGGAGAACCGCCACTCGAGTATCGTAGGGACCAACTCCTTCTCAGATATTATTACTTTATCTTAGCGTCACCCACCCATCCCCTAAAGCCAAGACTAACAGTAACAGAAATTCGCCCACTTCCCAGATTATTCCTCAGTCAGTCTCTCCAAAACCACCTTGGTCTTATTAACCTAACTATTATTAACCAAATGCATAAAAAAGGATATCATCCCCATCATATTTCAGAATAACTTTAAACAGCTTGTCCCAGATTTAAAAAAATAGCATAGGCATTTATACGGACGGCTCAAAAAGCTCTGAAGGCGTTGGATCAGCTTTTTTAATAGATGGCAGACCCTTTATGTTCTCTTTGCCCTAGTTGTCAAGCGTTTTCGTCGCAGAATTACTCGCAATAAACAAAGCCTTAAATATTAAATTGCCATTATCAAAAAACATTTCTGTATTTACCGACTCTTTATGTGCTCTTTTAGCTTTACAAAGCCCTTTCACCAACCAACATCTCACAATAGACACTTAAATTGTAATAGATCACCTCAACGAGAAAAGTAGCAAAGTGACACTTAAATGGATACCTAGTCACCGCAGAATTTCAGGCAATGAAAATGCGGACGCACTAGCAAAGAAAGCGATAATAAATGGTGAGATGTACTCAAATGTCACATGATGTAAAAGCACTAGATCAAAAATTAGTACTTAATAAGTGGGAAAATATATTCAACCAGAGACAATATGTTATGTGAGATAAAATAGATTTATTTATTTATCGAAGTAGACTTCGAGGGTATGGTCCAGTTCCATTTCAACTGACCGTAAGAGAGAAGTGGTATTAGCCAGACCAAGAATAGGACACACAAGACTTACTGATGGCTATATAATGTCAAAGGATAACCCACTCACTTGTGAGGTCTGTGGAAAACTTCTTACCATTAAAAATATTTTTACAGAGTGCCTAAAATATAAAGAAACAAGGAAAAAATATAACTTAAATGGTAATCTAGACGAAATTCTATTGGATGACGATAAAGTCATCGACTCTGTAATGAAATTTCTGAAAGAGCGCAGGCTATTAAATCTTATTTAGATGCATTTTTAGGTTGCTTCTTTTCCATTATCTCTCAATTTTTAGTTTTTTCGGATTCTACTTTTCTTAAAACGTGAAACATAAAAATTCTGAGAGAAGGGAGTTATAATTTTGAGGGGACCAGTTTGAGAAGGGACCAAAAGCCTACTTCGTATTTGATACATTATTCTGCCAAATTATGAAATTAGATTGCTCCAATAGCAAATTTAAAATTTTACGAATAGGAGTTGTAGAGCAAAAGTGGACAATTAGTAGAGTTAATTTTATTTTTTCGGTCGATAAGCCAGGACTAGCTGTTTAAAAAAAAATTAAATTGAGTAAATAAAGGTGAAATTTGTTATTTAGTGAAAAAAGTCGAATAAGAGTGGGAAATACCGCAATAAAATAAAAACGTTTTTCGTAACATTGGGTGTAATATTTAATTTAGTGCAAAGAAGCACAACATAGTTTTTTTAAATGATAATATATGTATTGTATTTGTGTGGAATACATATACTATCATTAAAACATGACTTGGAAAGTACAAATATGAATATTCATCATCCACGGTGCTAAGGAATTAACTTAGTTAACGCAGCTCCTGCGTGACTAACTTTTATTATCGGCACAAACTTTTTTAATTACAAAAATCGAAAATTTACCCTTATCTATAAAAAGTAAATTCTAAATTTAATGTTAAATTACTAAAATATTAACGAATTTTCTTGGTTATCTCTGCTCCTGTGGAACTCGGCTTTTAATATAAAATTACGTGAAATGTGAGAGGGATTCGTCACCGGCAGTCAATAGGTCTATGGGACAGCGGAGTTTGGGGAGAGAAAAGATCGGGAACGTTGATGGCGCAGAGAGCATATCTCGGGAAGGAGTACGATATTTCGACTAGATGACTGCTCATTCCTTACGGCTCGATGAAATAGCACAGCTTGGGAGGATGAACGGCTCTGGCCCGAGTTCCACCGAGAGATTGGCTCGAGTCGGTCTCCCACCGGAATCGTTCTCTTGGCGCCCATATCTCTTCCCAATCCCATTGTGCGCAGATCAGTGAGAATCTCTCTACTTCTCTGGAAATACAGCCGTACAGCGAATCTCACCCTATCACATTACAAGGACAATCCCTATAGGAGATAGTACCCATCAAATAAGAGTGTTTAAGAATTGGCGAAATACATGAGATGGAGTCAGCGATGACTCTTCGAATCGGAGACGATTACTGGCCACCCCTGGAGTGAGCTATTTCCCAACCTTGGGGATTTCCAGGAGGGTATGGATCTGTCTTCGTTGTCTAGGTTAGTGCACTGCTCCAGGATCGATAGAGTTTGATTGTCAGTACAATCAGTGGGAAAGTGACAGTTATTAGTAGTTTTCAGCTGCCAGTAAACATTGATAACGCAGATCCTCTTTCAGATACAGACAGTTGTGATAATTGTCAAGTGACTTTCTTATCAGCATTAATTGCTCTCATGGAACAAAAAACATTACTAGTAATCTCTACGGTCAACAATTATTCATTCTAACGTACATTAAAAAACATTTATATGTTAGTATTTAATTGGCAGTAGTTTTTATTGTTTAGCTAGTTTATGGTCATTAATACTTTATTATTAGGTGATTTTAGTTGGAGTTCGGTCAAGGTAGATCCAAAAAAATACAAAAAAAAAAAAGTGTATTTTTTAAATTTGNGGTGCTCGTAGATCCAAAAAAATACAAATTAAAAAAAAGTGTATTTTTTAAATTTGTATTTTTTTGGAACTACCTTGACCGAACCCCAACAACAAAATCATCTAATAATAATATCTACGGTCAAAAAACTCTCCAATTAATACTTTATCTTTAATAATTATTATTTAATTATATTTACTTGTAGTTCTCCTGCTGCAGTTATTTATTGATTCAAAGACTGGAACAATAACTACAATGGCACAGTCAGTGTTGTGAATGAAACCATCTGAAAATGCCTTTAACTGCTCCTATTATAATAACAATAACAATAGCAATAACCTTTCAAACTCTCCGTTTTCTTCTAAACCGCTTTCCCCGAAGACCGATTTCAACCAATGACGTGCTCACCTGCTAGCCAACTCACCTGAAGACAAATTTGCGGAAATGTTTTAAAGTAAATTTGCTAACTTCTTTCATTCCTATTTTAGCCCATATCATTAAGCACTCTTTGATTTTTTCGTAGATCCTACTTAAGGGAAGCTAATGAAGTGTTATGTACCACAAACAATTCATATATATGGACTTTTAAAAATGGGCAGTAGCTTATAGAAATTTTATTAATTATGGAAATTTTAAGTAATTTGTGGAAAATTTTACTCTGTATCATTTATATTAGGTAACATTTTTTACGAAAACTTCATAATA
Organism: Oncopeltus fasciatus; assembly: GCA_000696205.2. Classification (NCBI taxonomy): domain Eukaryota; kingdom Metazoa; phylum Arthropoda; class Insecta; order Hemiptera; family Lygaeidae; genus Oncopeltus; species Oncopeltus fasciatus. The sequence continues at coordinate 39,182 of KZ809308.1, read as the reverse complement.
AAATTATTTAATAATGAAACTTTAAGGCTTAAATCGGTTCCTAAAAAAATTAGTATTCAGTTGATGAATGTTTATATTTTAACTTTCCACGTTATATTATCCCCACACTTATAGAATATATTTTTTATCATGAAAAAAATCTGTGTTGAGTGTCATTGCAACAAAATGTTTACACTTCCCTAGTGTTCCCTAGCTTATACTTCCTTTCATGTAATCCCCACTACTATTCGCTTCATTTGCTCAATAAAAATCGGTCCTATTTTTTACATTTAAAAGTGATAGGCGGAATTTTATTAAGGAAAACAAATCATTTCGTAAAATTAAAATACACGATATACGCGAACCCCCTCTACTAATGGTTTTTGCGCTGTATAGCTAATAAAATATTTTTTTATAGGTAAAAAATCATTGTTGACATTTTAACGTTCTGTAACATTGATTAGAAATTAACTGGTGCGAGGAAAATAAGTTTTAGAGGGAATTAATACAGCTAATAGAGGGAATTAAACACAAGCGAGGGATTCTCTTTGGGCTTAAATAATTAATTGTTCTATTTATTTTGCATAATAGCCCAGATGTTTTTATGTTATCTGTTACAAATATTCCTAAAAAAATTGTCACTCTCCCTCATTAATGGTCCTGTCGATTGGTCTCTGTTTAGAGCTCTCATTGAAGAGTCAATTTATTTTCAAATCACCCTAAAAACCCTAGACGAACTAGATGATGCTGCAAAGACGTTTATGCACATGTGCATTGGAATGCATATTATGGAAGGATAATCCAATTTATTAATTACTCCTCTGAGTCCCAAAAACCACTTCCAGAATCACTTTAAAAACTCATTATAGTGAAACGCCATTCTAGGAAATCGTTTCAGAAATATTGACATTTCACAGATCACTAAGACTTTAATCGTCTGCCCTGAATCGTAAATTTGCTTTACGAATTGAGGCATTAACGCCTATCTGCCTGCCTTCTCTACAGGTGACTAATCCTCCTAGACTGCTTCTCGCAGAAAATGTGGTTGCTAGGCCTCACTTCCAACAAAGACAAGGCCGAAATGTTTGACCAGCATCTTAAGGGAACATTTACTCCTCATTTAGATCCATTAGACCTGTCCTGTGCCAAGGATACTGAGGATTTCTGGATACACTATGCTCATGTTCTTGACTCTTGAGGCAGTAACACCTTCCGAGGACAAGTACATAATCTCTCATCTGCCTAAGGGCAAAACACCTGTATACAATTTATACATTCTACTAATAGTAACCTAATTCTTCAGTCATACTTATCCAACTGCTCCTTTAGGGCCCGGCAAGGATTGGATTACTCCGTTTACAACAAAATACACAAGGTAGTGTGCTTAGGCCCATCCTATTCGCTCTACACCCTGCTGACATGTCACCCAAGTTCTATCCTGGCTCTATTTACAGATGACAAGGCTATACTAAGTTCTCAACCCAATCCCAAAACTGCTTCTGAAAACCTACAAGCATATTTTGTTAACATCCAGCAAATGGTGTACTAAATAGAGAGTTAAAAATAATTGATCAAAATAAGTGTAAGTTAATTCCCAAAAACGTGGAAAAAAATTTTTTTTCCTGAGAACCTTCTCACATTCAGTTCATTACCCTGCATAGTATACTAATTTTTGTTTGGAAAATTTTATTTAATTATTACATTTTGTTAAATGAAACATTTAGTAATTTGATTACATTGAAGAGTAAAAATGACATTCAATGTCAATCACATGAGGAGAGAAGATGACCAATGACACCACTCTCAAATATACTAAAATTAGAAGAAAGAAATCAAATAATGTCAAGGGCTCATGTTCTAAATAAAGGATAAGAACTCAAAACCCATAATAGATATTAAACTAACGCCGTACAAAACTGGAGCACTGCCAAGGATATCTCCGAGATAAGATTTGTTCCATATGCTTCAAGAGCATGGTTTCTAAATAAAATCTTGCTTCATTTAATGTTAACAAACTTTTCCAGCTTCTAAATTGATTTGAGTCGAAAACTTTATCTTTTTTTTTTTTTTTATTAAGCAATTTTAAATACGACTTAAAGCAATTTTACCAAACAAACTAGACTAATTAGCCAGCAAAAACAATTCTAATTTTTTCTTTTTTTAATTCAGAGGTTAAGTAGATTTTATTTTGTGCCGGTCTTGTTGGACAATAGCATCTCATTTATTCAAAAGAAAAGAAGATTTCGAAAA
>KZ809307.1:71381-84337 GCA_000696205.2 Oncopeltus fasciatus | reverse complement strand
ATTTAATTTTGTAAATATCCAAGACAATAAGGATGAATGTACAAAAAAACTTTAGCTTTAAAAATATTAAAGCCCTCCAAAGAGATATCGTAAAATATTCAAAAAATATTTTTGAGAGAGCGAGGGGAGGGGGTAACAGGATGAGAAGGAGAGTGAGAGAGAGAGAGATTGAGAGTGAAAGTGTGAGGGGGGTTAGAGGGACAGGGTTGGAGGGAATAAGGGGTGAGAGGGAGAAGGAGTGGAAGATGGAGAGAGAGAGAGAGTGAAAGAGAGAAGGAGTGGAAGAGGGAGAGTGGAAGAGGGAGAGTGAAAGAGAGAGAGAGAGTTAGTGAGAGAAGGTGAGAGATGGAGTGGGAAGGGGTGAGGTAGGGAGAGTGGATAGAGGATTGTTACTGAGACGGGCACCTGCAAGAGGATCTAGAGGACCAATAGTTGATGGATAAGCTACGTTGTGTTTGCAGCTTGATATGCTAATGATGGTCCCCAGAGTGGGCCATAGCTCCCTGTGCCTCGTAGGATACACTCTCTTACTTGAACAACGGCCTATATACCTTATCCAAGTCACTTGCTTTAATATGTAGCTACATAGATTATTAATGTTTACTTACAACTATTATAATTATATCATTTTATATACATCATCAACTGTAAATGATTTTTCTAATACAGTAACCAAAAACAACTATGAACAATTATTGTAACCCATTACTGTATGGTAAAAAGTATAACAGAATAAACGAAATTATTGCAATACAACACAAATTAATGCAATGCCATCCTAAAGAAATAGAAAATGATAAGTAGATTATACATGAATTGTCATGGGATCATCATATAGAAATCCACCTTTTTAACTCCTCTATGCGAAACGGATCCGGTGGTCTATTGTCATTCTATTCTATTCTTGTCAACACCATGTTCTTTCTGCCCTGATAGCACTTCTCTCTCATTCTGACCTTCATCTCCTCCATTGCCCTACCTTTCATTATTTCCATTCCATGATTCTTCTCTCCTACATCTCCCCCTCCGTTGTCTCCTTCTTCAGATTCTCTTCTTTTTCATTTCGAATTTTCTTCTTCATACTTGTCCCCTTATAATCTAATCGTCATGGCGACTGCATATTATTGACTCAACATGGGTATTCCTTTGTATAACTGCCTATTTGGCTTCATTTGGTATACAATTTTTTACTTGCACCATCTTCCAAATTTCGAATTATCTTGACCTTTTTATTATTGTGAGATATGAGGTGAACGTCTTAACTGCATTAAAACAATGTTAATCTTGTCGTCTCCTTCTTCCAATTCCTTCCAATGCCAACAGCTTGGCGGTCTCGACTTACCATTCCTTTTTGTTTAACTTGTGGGGACACATTCTTGTTGTAAAAGTTGAACAAATTCTTTGCGGTCTGTAAGGAAAGCTCACTAATGTTAGAAAAAGCCATACTTGAAGAGGAGTTTCTTCAATGTTTGCACATTCCAAGAAGAACTAAAAGATTTTCGGTCCACGTGTGCCCAACGCTTGGCCCCTGTCTCTGGTTCCTAAGGGCGTAGTCGATCTTTTGTGGGTTATCCGCCGTTATCGTACACCCTTTAGAACACCAATTTTCGGTATAGGATATCCTAACTGGTCTATGACACACCATAGATGAACCAACCATATCTGTCTACCAAAATCGGTACACAGAATACGGTGAAGCACATCCCAAACTGCTTTCTATTTAGATTCTCCCAAACACCTAAATTTTCCTAATTCTCGCGTGCTAAATACCTTGAGTACCAGCAAAACAAAACAATTAGATGAAATTTTTATCAAAAATTATTTTTATTTTCTGTTGCTTTTTTTTTATATACATATTTTTTAATAATTAACCTAAAAGAAAGCGCTCATCACAGTTAATTAATAATATTTTAAGAATTGCGTAAAGCGAGGGATTTCCTTAGCTTTGTAGTTAATACATATTTATATATAAACTTTCCAAATGTTGTAAAGCCCAAATCCTATTGGTCCTATTTCAATAAATGACGATCTCTGCTTTTTTTTAAATACAGACATACCGTTCAAAAAGAAAACGAAAACGAGGTTAGTTTTCTACTTAAACTAGATAAAAAACTTAGGCACATTATTTGGTGTTTCTAGGCTTTTAAATTAAAATTTAGTCGATATAACTCCTAAAATATTTCTTTAATGAATAAACAAGCCTTTATTGTGTGTCATTACTTTAAGCTAAATAAAAGCCTGCTACTAAAAAAAAAAGAAAAAAAAAGGTTTTTAATCGCACTTTGACATATTTGATACAACCCCACACCTAGTGGTCAGATTTTGCTAATTAATAAATAAATCTCTTTGCACATAAAGGCATTTTTCAAAATTTTATATTATTTAAAGTAAAGCAAGTTTTAGCTTATTTGATTTTTGATTAAATTGAAATATAGAGTTCAGGCAAATAAACCTTAGTCCATCTAGTGTCAACTTAGTTTTTTAGTGATTGAAACAACATTTTTTCAAAGGGAGGGCTGAAGGTTTGTTTCATTGAAAATCAAGTAGGGGTAGCATGATTGAAAATATTTGTCAAAAATCATGAAACGCCATCTTTTTAAAAAATCAGGTACAATATTTACGACTATCACAGAAGAATTTTATAGTTCGTTCTTTCTCTGGTATTTTTGTGGAATTAGACTGTATATGTATTTACTGTATTCGTATTCAATAATACGAATACAGTAAATAGATTGGACATATTGAATCGGAAATGCTGGAGGTTCGTATACACATTTTCATATATTTCACTAAAAATTGCAAAACATTTTAAATTATATATTATTTAATTTTGTAAATATCCAAGACAATAAGGATGAATGTACAAAAAAACTTTAGCTTTAAAAATATTAAAGCCCTCCAAAGAGATATCGTAAAATATTCAAAAAATATTTTTGAGAGAGCGAGGGGAGGGGGTAACAGGATGAGAAGGAGAGTGAGAGAGAGAGAGATTGAGAGTGAAAGTGTGAGGGGGGTTAGAGGGACAGGGTTGGAGGGAATAAGGGGTGAGAGGGAGAAGGAGTGGAAGATGGAGAGAGAGAGAGAGTGAAAGAGAGAAGGAGTGGAAGAGGGAGAGTGGAAGAGGGAGAGTGAAAGAGAGAGAGAGAGTTAGTGAGAGAAGGTGAGAGATGGAGTGGGAAGGGGTGAGGTAGTGAGAGTGGATAGAGGATTGTTACTGAGACGGGCACCTGCAAGAGGATCTAGAGGACCAATAGTTGATGGATAAGCTACGTTGTGTTTGCAGCTTGATATGCTAATGATGGCCCCCAGAGTGGGCCATAGCTCCCTGTGCCTCGTAGGATACACTCTCTTACTTGAACAACGGCCTATATACCATATCCAAGTCACTTGCTTTAATATGTAGCTACATAGATAATTAATGTTTACTTACAACTATTATAATTATATCATTTTATATACATCAACAACTGTAAATGATTTTTCTAATACAGTAACCAAAAACAACTATTAACAATTATTGTAACCCATTACTGTATGGTAAAAAGTATAACAGAATAAATGAAATTATCGCAATTCATCACAAATTAATGCAATGCCATCCTAAAGAAATAGAAAATGATAAGTATATTATACATGAATTGTCATGGGATCATCATATAGAAATCCACCTTTTTAACTCCTCTATGCGAAACGGATCCGGTGGTCTATTGTCATTCTATTCTATTCTTGTCAACACCATGTTCTTTCTGCCCTGATAGCACTTCTCTCTCATTCTGACCTTCATCTCCTCCATTGCCCTACCTTTCATTATTTCCATTCCATGATTCTTCTCTCCTACATCTCCCCCTCCGTTGTCTCCTTCTTCAGATTCTCTTCTTTTTCATTTCGAATTTTCTTCTTCATACTTGTCCCCTTATAATCTAATCGTCATGGCGACTGCATATTATTGACTCAACATGGGTATTCCTTTGTATAACTGCCTATTTGGCTTCATTTGGTATACAATTTTTTACTTGCACCATCTTCCAAATTTCGAATTATCTTGACCTTTTTATTATTGTGAGATATGAGGTGAACGTCTTAACTGCATTAAAACAATGTTAATCTTGTCGTCTCCTTCTTCCAATTCCTTCCAATGCCAACAGCTTGGCGGTCTCGACTTACCATTCCTTTTTGTTTAACTTGTGGGGACACATTCTTGTTGTAAAAGTTGAACAAATTCTTTGCGGTCTGTAAGGAAAGCTCACTAATGTTAGAAAAAGCCATACTTGAAGAGGAGTTTCTTCAATGTTTGCACATTCCAAGAAGAACTAAAAGATTTTCGGTCCACGTGTGCCCAACGCTTGGCCCCTGTCTCTGGTTCCTAAGGGCGTAGTCGATCTTTTGTGGGTTATCCGCCGTTATCGTACACCCTTTAGAACACCAATTTTCGGTATAGGATATCCTAACTGGTCTATGACACACCATAGATGAACCAAACATATCTGTCTACCAAAATCGGTACACAGAATACGGTGAAGCACATCCCAAACTGCTTTCTATTTAGATTCTCCCAAACACCTAAATTTTCCTAATTCTCGCGTGCTAAATACCTTGAGTACCAACAAAACAAAACAATTAGATGAAATTTTTATCAAAAATTATTTTTATTTTCTGTTGCTTTTTTTTTATATACATATTTTTTAATAATTAACCTAAAAGAAAGCGCTCATCACAGTTAATTAATAATATTTTAAGAATTGCGTAAAGCGAGGGATTTCCTTAGCTTTGTAGTTAATACATATTTATATATAAACTTTCCAAATGTTGTAAAGCCCAAATCCTATTGGTCCTATTTCAATAAATGACGATCTCTGCTTTTTTTTAAATACAGACATACCGTTCAAAAAGAAAACGAAAACGAGGTTAGTTTTCTACTTAAACTAGATAAAAAACTTAGGCACATTATTTGGTGTTTCTAGGCTTTTAAATTAAAATTTAGTCGATATAACTCCTAAAATATTTCTTTAATGAATAAACAAGCCTTTATTGTGTGTCATTACTTTAAGCTAAATAAAAGCCTGCTACTAAAAAAAAAAGAAAAAAAAAGGTTTTTAATCGCACTTTGACATATTTGATACAACCCCACACCTAGTGGTCAGATTTTGCTAATTAATAAATAAATCTCTTTGCACATAAAGGCATTTTTCAAAATTTTATATTATTTAAAGTAAAGCAAGTTTTAGCTTATTTGATTTTTGATTAAATTGAAATATAGAGTTCAGGCAAATAAACCTTAGTCCATCTAGTGTCAACTTAGTTTTTTAGTGATTGAAACAACATTTTTTCAAAGGGAGGGCTGAAGGTTTGTTTCATTGAAAATCAAGTAGGGGTAGCCGGTACCACGTATGAGTTCATTGATTGGGTATTATCTATCAGCTGTGATTAATTGGTTATTGACCATCAGCTGCTGTCGTGTCACAAATAGGTTGAAAGGAATTATTAATTAATTAAAACCGCTAGAATATACTTGATAATTTAAATTTTTTATACCAACATAGTAAAGACTTCTAAATTTTCCTGAAATGATAAATTTCCTTTTAATTTAAAATAGATTTAACTTAGAAANTTTAAATTGTCTTACATAGCTTTCTACATTCATACTCTTGATATCACATTATATTATTGCAATTCTCTATTATACTAATTTCAATTATTATTGTATCCTCATGACATTGTATCTCCACAGCCCTGAAGATGGCTTACAATGTAAGCCGAAACATTGGCAGATAATCCTTTATTAAAAAATACATTTTTTTTTTTAATTTCTGTTTTTTGGATCTACCTTGACCGAACCCCAACTAAAATAATCTTATTAATTATTTTTTTGAGGTTTTTAATCCCATGTAAATTTTAACAATTTTTAGTGCGAGGGAACAGAATAAAAAATCTAACTGTCCCAGACAGGACTCGAACCTGGATCTCCTGCTATCCGGGCCGGTGCATTTACCAATTACGCTACCGAGACAAGTCTGATAAGTTATTAAATTCCCCGCACTAGTGTCGAGAGTCTATCCTCCGAGGCAGACGAATATGGTATATCGTCATATGCTGGGCCAGTTAGATTTTTTATTCTGTTCCCTTGCACTAAAAATTAGTGAAATAATTAAAATAATTTGTAATTTGGCCGTCAATTTGCTACTTCCACGCATTTAAAAAAAAAGTATATAAATCTTATTAAAATCACTTCTTCAGAATTATTTTAGTTTCTTTCAAATTCTTAATTGACTCAAAACTACTATTTAGGACGTTTGAAACAAGGGGCTTATTTTATTTATAAATACTTTTAGATATTTCGCTCTCAGCATTGAATTGATAGGGACAGATTTTATGGAAAACTTTTAATAATGAACGCTGATATGGGCAGTCATTAAATTGGAGGAAGTAGAACTTATAAACAATTAATGAGAGGGAATAGAATAAAAAAATCTATCTGTCCCTTGATCTCCTGTTATCCGGGCCGGTGCACTTACCAGTTGTGCTACCAGGACGAGCTAGATATCTCATTCAATTCCCTCTACACTAGTGAGAGCCTAACCCACGAGAAAGACGAATACATCGTCTTATGCTCGAAGGATCTGACATTGTCAAACTATTTGTCGACTCTCGTCATTTACTTTATGGTGAGTACCTTCACCTAAAATTTTAAGAAATTTCAGTGGATCGACACCCACAGGAACATGGAGATTGTGTTTGGTACCAATGAAACTGGAAAGTCTTGTTTGGTATCCCAGTGCCCACGGAAATAACGCTGGCAATAGCCATATAGGGGGTGGGAAGGGGGTAGAAGATGAGCCAGACAGATGATATGCATGGCTGTTGCAAATCAGCTGCTTTGAGCGGCGTCACGTGCCGACTTTGATCTGGCCGGGGCGCCCTCCGAGTGTTTGTTCAGGGAGGCCCCGGCCTCAATCACAGTTTAATCAGACAATTCAGGCCTGTACGTCAGTGTATCCGAGCCCTAATGCGACACTTCCTCCTCACAATTAGATCCCTCATATCGGCGGCCTCATATTGAGCAGGATGCCTGACGCTACACAGCAAACCCACACCCACTTGGAAGTACATCAATGGACATTAGTCACTATTTACAATACAAATGTACATTGAACTATTAATCCTCATGAGAATAATATCAATTTTTATTTACATCAATATCTACTGTGCCAATGGTGAGATTAAAGTATCTTTAGAAAGACTATAAGAGATAAATATATTCAAAACTCAATTATTCTAGTAGTTCTATGTTAATCATGACCATTCTAAAACCCATTGTATGGTTAATAATGTCCTAAATACATATAAACCAGTTGAGAACTGAAACAATGTCAGCAGAAAAAAAATTAATCTCTTTTTAAAATTAGGATTGAATTTTAAAGTTGGTTTACAAAGTTTATAATCCAATTACAATATATAAATTTAATATATAGTTACATTTGGGGAGCGCCAGGACTGCGCGTGGTATTTTGGAGCTGCGAGTTCAAATCCCGCTCTGAGCAAGCTTTTATCGATAATTGCATGTCCTAAGACATGAACGTGTAGCTTCTCCTTCCATGACCCTAAAAGCCTGAAAGGGAGGCTTTTAAAATTGACCTTATAAATTCAATATAAATAAATAAATTTACTTTATTTAATAAATTAACCCTATTAATTCCATTTATATAACCCACCCTGCTAATAGGTCACAGTTTCCTTTATTTATGAAATTTGACATTCTACTATTAAATTCTGAAAGACCGGCTGACACAGTAGATAACTAAAATATAAGTGAGGGGGAGGGGGGTGCTGAAAGAAATGTGTGAGATGAGAGCCTACCAAATTGAAATTATACATACAATATTTGGATTTGGATTTACCGAGATGAGAGAATCAGGAGTGGAGGTTTATCTACAATAACCTCTTCGAGTTAGAGAACTCACTGCTGGCCGAAATTTACTTTTAGTGCGAGAAGACAGTCAATAAGTTGTATTACAATAATTTTACGGTGAGTTAAGTCCCACTATTAGGCGCTTTCCACTCCAGCGATTATAGCCTACAGCGAACTTGTTTAACATTTTGCAGATAGGAACCTAACTGATTCATTTGAATACCAATTGAATTCTGAAATTTAAAATTACGAACGTTTGAGTTTATAGGGGCATCTATTGTTTGTGTGTGTGTGTGTGTGTGTGTGTGTGTGTGTGTGTTTGTGNATGAAGATGTTAAAAAGACTTTTAAAATATATAAACTGAATCAGATGTTTGCGTTTCTTTTTGGAATTTGATAAACTGAATTGATTCTGGTTAAAATAATACGTTAATCTAAAATATGTATGTTCATATACAGAAACACAGAAACACACGCATATATATATACAAGCTAATTTTTTTAATTCATTGTACGAGAATTGGCGAAGTAGGAGTGGGGGTTTAGAGAGAGATCAAATTGATAAATCATATTAATTTCAGTGAGTAAAAACTTTCTAGTTAATATCGATAAAATTGTTCAAAAATCTGTCATGAGAGCGACTACTATAGTTATATTCATTCTACATTAAAAGAAATCATTTTTTGAAGTTTAGTGCAAGAAAATTAGTATGTATAAAATCACCAGATATTTGTTTGATGATCATAATTAATTAGATAAAGCTATATGAAATTAAAATGGCTTTATTTACCAGTAAAATACATATAAATCTGCCATCAAAACTTATGGACATTTATGGTAATCGAGAGAATATTAGAAGTGATACACAATAGTGTAGTGGCTGAAGATCTGTTTATAATCTAACGATTACACAAACACTTCTAAATTTTAGGGATATTTTATTGAGTTCACGCAAAATGTATCCAAGAGCGGCAGCACGCGATCTGAGTCGATTGATTATATAAGTGGATATCTATTACTGAGTACAAATCATATGTTGTGAGTATGAAATAGGGGTCGAAGTCCTGCAATAATTCTTTTTTCATTGAACGCAAGAGACATACTCTTGAATGTAATAAAGTAGTCTTATTATTTGTAATGTTATTCATGAAAGAAACTATTTATCTGATAATGTTATTAAAGAAAAAACAGTATCCATACTTTATACACACTCACACAATATTAACAGATATTTTTATTTTAAGAATGTTTTATGTATTGGCTATTATCAAAGTAACACAAAATATCAAGGAATAGTCTTCAAGTAGATAATAATTACCTCTCCCTACTAGTATTCTTTTTTTTTTCTCGTGATAATATGTTTATGAAGTAGTCCACTTAATTGAAGTAGTGTTTTATGTCACGTTCTTCCGCCATATTGACTCTTAATGTATTAAAAACCATATGATTATGTTTTTTATTCTTTATTTATTTTTATGTTATTTTATTATTATAATTTTATTATTCATGTTACAATTTATTATATGATCTATAAATCAAGCATTATTACATCACACTTAGCTGGATCCTCATCAGTTGTTGGGAGTCTGCAATTTGTCCGCCCATTACATCTAAGTCTAAGAGCAATGCATGTGGTATCCTCGCAATCAAATTCATTCTCTTCGCATTCTGAAAGAAAACCATCTGTGAATGTTCAATTAACTTATTAGTGTCAAATTAGTTAACAAAAAGATATACCAAACTTGTGATGGATTTACAATAAATTATTACAATAAATATTATTTTTTTAAATAAACCAATGCATTTTTTATGAAAGCAATTATATTCCATTCGCTTTATCTATTAGATTACCAACCTATAGTCTCTGTTGATTTAGGCTTCTGCCTAAATGCTGTGTAGAGAATTGAAAAATCGCTCTTATAGCCTGCTGGCAATGCAACAAACCTAACTTGGAGGATTGGTCCAGTAGACTGGATGGTATCTGCAATGGAACCTACAACAGGAAATGTAATTAGAAACATTAAAACTATCTTAAGCATAATTAAATATGAAATAAATATTTAACAAAAAAATCAAATAATATCAGACAATTTATGGCATAAAAGAGGTGCTTGTTTTCAATTTTTCANCACACACACACACACACACACACACACACACACACACACACACACACACACACACACACACACACACACACACACACACACACACACACACACACACACACACACACACACACACACACACACACACACACACACACACACACACACACACACACACACACACACACACACACACACACACACACACACACACACACACACACACACACACACACACACACACACACACACACACACACACACACACACACACACACACACACACACACACACACACACACACACACACACACACACACACACACACACACACACACACACACACACACACACACACACACACACACACACACACACACACACACACACACACACACACACACACACACACACACACACACACACACACACACACACACACACACACACACACACACACACACACACACACACACACACACACACACACACACACACACACACACACACACACACACACACACACACACACACACACACACACACACACACACACACACACACACACACACACACACACACACACACACACACACACACACACACACACACACACACACACACACACACACACACACACACACACACACACACACACACACACACACACACACACACACACACACACACACACACACACACACACACACACACACACACACACACACACACACACACACACACACACACACACACACACACACACACACACACACACACACACACACACACACACACACACACACACACACACACACACACACACACACACACACACACACACACACACACACACACACACACACACACACACACACACACACACACACACACACACACACACACACACACACACACACACACACACACACACACACACACACACACACACACACACACACACACACACACACACACACACACACACACACACACACACACACACACACACACACACACACACACACACACACACACACACACACACACACACACACACACACACACACACACACACACACACACACACACACACACACACACACACACACACACACACACACACACACACACACACACACACACACACACACACACACACACACACACACACACACACACACACACACACACACACACACACACACACACACACACACACACACACACACACATATATATATATGGACAGGACAAGGTAGTTTTAAGAAAGGGCACAACACAGGATATTTCAGCTGTCATGAAAGGTATGACACATTTGGTACCCGATTTATTATCGGATAAAAATTCTTCGGCTCAGTAAAAGGATTCAAGTCAAACTGCCCAAGATTCTAAGTGCCAATAAATTATAATGTCCTCATGTTCCCATAGATGTTGTACAAAGATATGTATTCTAGGAGGCACTGGAAAAGTGCCGAATGTCTGAATTAGGCTCTTGAGACTATCGTTGACTTAGGGTCTCTGGGAAGACAACTTCGTTCCTGACAGTTTCTCTTCTAAATTATTCAATATTTCCATATGATCATCCTTAACGAATTTCAATTTAACCAGGTCAGTCTCTATAGAGTAGGTCGAAGGAGTGAAAAGTGTGGAAGGACTGCCGCAAGTTCCACTCCTCTAGTTCTGGAAGTGGTGTCGGGAAGAATCGCTCCCCGGGGAGGTTCTGCAGAGGACAGGACAACTTTACAGCGCAGAAGATTAACCTCCATCTACCTCCCAGACGGCATAAGTTACACCACTACAACCTGCGTTCAACATTCCATCAACATAGTGGGGGAAATGGAACATTCAGCAGTGCTAGTGTAAAGAAAACCAATTTATCTTTCCCTGAACCCCAATCTGCCATTTTAAAGTATAAATTGTAAAATGTGAACAGACACCACCCTGGGGAGATTTCTCCACCTAACGCCATTGCCCTGATGATGGTTTACTAGCTAAGCCGAAACGTTGGCATAAATATAAAAAATACTACTCCAAATTATGGTGTATATTTTTTTCTTCCTGGCCGAAACCCCGACCATTCTCACACGAATGTGAACAGACACCACCCTGGGGAGATTTCTCCACCTAACGCCATTGCCCTGATGATGGCTTACTAGCTAAGCCGAAACGTTGGCATTAAAATAAATATAAAAAATACTACTCCAAATTGTGGTGTATATTTTTTTCTTCCTGGCCGAAACCCCGACCATTCTCACACGACTTTAAAGTATAAAGTTTCTCATACTTTAAAGTATTAATTTATTTTATAGAAACTATATCTTTTTTGTTGTTTTTAGTATTATTTATGAATGATTTTTATGCAATGTATTCCAAACTCTGAAATTATTTATACAAGAGAAACTATAAAAGAAAAAAACAAACTCGAAACGTCGAATAACATAGAAAAATTTACTAATCGGAAGAAATAAAAGTACAAATATCAGAATTATTATTTAAGAAAAACTATTTTCTAAATACTTAGAACAAACGATTTTTATACAGTAGAACAAGAAGTTTCTTATTATTATTTAACTAATTCGGTTAAAGAATTAGTAGTTTGTAAATAAATTTGTTTATTTTACTAGTCCTTAGATTTTACGAATGTTTATTAAGTTTTTTTGTTGTTGTTTTAACGTATCAAAACAAAATGAGGTTCATTTGAAAATTCTTATACAATTACAAATGATCTAAAAAAAGAATTTCTTAGTTACTTTATATATTTTGGAAGGTTGGAATAAAGTCTTAAAGTCCGATTTAATTTAATATCTGCCATTACAAAAATATACGTTTGTATAACTCTGTACTCAAACCATACCTCGCCTCTCTGCTAAGATATGTTTTTCCATTCGATTATTTATAAAGGAATATAATAAACATTACAGTCAAAATAAAGTTGAAGAG
>KZ809307.1:9220-20420 GCA_000696205.2 Oncopeltus fasciatus | reverse complement strand
AGTGCGGGGAATTTAATAACTTATCAGACTTGTCCCGGTAGCATAAGTGGTAAATGCACCGGCCCGGATAGCAGGGGATCCAGGTTCGAGTCCTGGCTGGGACAGTTAGATTTTTTATTCTGTTCCCTTGCACTAAAAATTATTTAGATGAATTGTATATAGTTATAGTAAATAAATAGTTTTCTACTAAAAACTTCATTTACATTAAATTTAGTGATTTTTGTTTCAAAAACAATGTCCGATAGCGACATATTGAATGTATTTTAATTGGAAACAGCTATTTCTAGATTTAATTTTTAATATGATATTGTGGCTATTTTTTTAATAGATATATATCTGATATCCTGTATGATTTTATGTATGGCTTGATAATGAGACCAATAATCTCAAAAGCCCTCAGCCTTCTATTTTAAAAAATGAATATTTTCATGAAAAATTAGATTTATCACTTTTCTGAAATTCGTATTAATGCTTATAAAGAAGATAACAGAGCCCTCCTCTTTCATGGGGGGTATTTCGACAGTCCATCTCCTTCTAAACACTATAAAATATTTCCCTTTTATTGTCAACTGTTTTTGCACATCAAATGCATTCATTTGCGGTTGAGATGCCATTAAAAAAAAAAAAAAACTTGAAAAATGATTCCGAGGAAAACACTTTGTTCTCCTGGTTTATATATAATATTTTTAAGTACTTCATGTCTGAATTCTCTAATACAGGTTATTAACAGGGAATGAAATAAGAAGTTGATGAGAACTCTTATATCTGTAATCGTATATGATAATTATATATGTATATGATGTAGATCTTATCTTGTCTACAGTACTACCAAAGAACCGCTTCATCCTGAACGGGTAAGGACCTTGTTCATCTGATATTTGCAAATGAGTTCGAGCATTCTTTATCGATCCCATAATCCTGTAAACTACTAAAAGTTCCTATACAAAAAAAAAATTAACTGAAATTCAAACTGAGTCCGAAGAAATGGAGTCTTTTCTTTAAATTTATCTTTTAATTTAGTTGTTACTTATATATGTATGGACTTTTGACAGATCTAGAACAGCCAAATCGAAAATAAATTTTTTTTAAATTGAACATACCTTAATTAAAGAAAAATATAATTTTTCATGAATTAGGTATTAAGTATAGATCAATGAAATACATATTCTAAATATATTTGTTTTTTGAATAGCTGTTAGAAGCTTCAAAAATGGCTTAGAAAGTTCACGGCTTGATTTAATATCAGGCAATTTGTCTTATGTATCAGTTCTAAGCAACTATGAAGATGAAGGGATCCCATTTTTTACTACATGAGGTTATTTCTAGAGCAGAATATATGGTGAAATTTCTCAAGGTGTTTTTATTGAAATAATAACACAGGAATATGCTTAAAATTAGAATTATATGAATGTAGAAAATTATGTATTATAAGTCTTGATGCTATGGAATATAATCAAATGGAGAGTTTTTTGACCGTAGATATTATTATTAGATGATTTTAGTTGGGGTTCAGTCAAGGTAGATCCAAAAAAATACAAATTAAAAAAAAAGTGTATTTCTTTAAACATTATCTGCTTACATTGTAAGCCATCTTCACAGCTGCCTATTATAAAGACGAGAGAGGACGTCCTGTCCCTAAGTTCTCTAAGTCCTCTCTCGTCTTCATGATAGCCCTGAAGATGGCTTACAATGCAAGCCGAAACGTTGGCAGATAATCTTGTAAAAAAATTTAGTTTTTATAAATTTGTATTTCTTTGGATCTACCTTGACCGAACCCCAACTAAAATCAGCTATGGAATATAGTTTGGTCCACACTAATAATTCACACTCTGCGATGGGGATAAATGTAGGAACGTCTTGTCTCTTTGTTTCTAAAGGATACAAATATCAGCAATAAAATATAAAATTACATTTATTCTTTCACGACTATTGTATTCATTCTGATTTAATCAAGTGAGATTGATAACCATAATATGCGCTAATGACCCTAGCAGTCTATGCACCAAAAAAAAAAAAAAATTCTTAAATTTAGGTGTATAAATTGATGTGAGTTTCAGTACAAAGAATCGATATAGGTTCCCTTTGTTTGGGTTTTGGAGTCCCACCAAAAATCTATATCAAGAAATAAAATCCTGCTAATATTCATGGATAGAATTACATGTTTAACTCTAGATTTCGTCTCCCTCCTGTCAAGTTATTTAACGAAAAGTTAGAAAAGAAAAAAAATAGAATTAAAACTGGTTTTCATTTGGTAATAACTGAAAAAGAAAGACCAAAGAAGACAAGGTAAAAAAAAAAAAAAAATTCCTCAATATCTCCATGTTTACCGGATCCGAAGGTCACTGGGTCAAGAGGCCTTTCTTTAACACAAATTTGCTGAAGTGGAAAACTCCGCGTTTCCCGGCAGTGAACCGGCGTAATGAGGTGCAAGACAACAACGTAGCAAATAATGGGGGTGAGGGTGGGGGTACTCTCTTTAAATACCAACATTTCCACCAGCTGACTCTTGTCGAGGTCCGCCAAATGCGGTTTGAGGATCCGGAAATATGTACAGAAATCACTGATAATATTTTGTTATCTTTGGAACTGATAAGACTAGTGCTGATCGGAGAGAAAGATTCGCAAAAGCGATACCTCAAAGTGCACCAAAAAGGAAGGTTGGCTCTCTAGGTAAACGAGAAAGCCAGTCTAGGCAAAGTAAAATAACTAGTTATTTTATTTGAAGATGAATTTCTTCAAATATAGTGCCAGACATGTTTGACTATTGACCTACTTAAAAAGAATCAGATTAAAAATAGTAAAATAAATAAACGAAGGAGTATGTTTAATCATAATTGATATAAAAATGATAAAATTGATCATACATAGAAAATGGATATTTGATATCATCATTTATTTTGGCCACTAAAACAAGAAAATAAAACCCGACCAAGTGCTTGAATAAACTGTAGCCACGTGATTGCTAGTTATTAAACAATTTTTAGTGCAAGGGAACAGAATAAAAAATCTAACTGTCCCAGCCAGGACTCGAACCTGGATCTCCTGCTAACAGTATTGCTAGTTATTAAATTTCATTAGTTGATGGATCTAAGTAAAAAATCATTAATAAAATATTAATGTGAGCAAATAATAAATTTAATCCGATTCAATGATAATTTGTTTAAAGTTTAAACTAATTAAAATTAAGCAAAATGTATATGTAAAGTTCTATTTTAACTTTCATAAAATTTGAAATCACTTGTAGAGCAATAACTTTGTTAGGATAAATAAATAAAGTAATAGTTTTATTTATTGATTTTGTGTCCTACTCAAGATCGTCCATGAAAATGTTTTGTCTATGCTACTAAATAATCTGTTTAACCCTAGTAGATCTTCGGTGGTATCATCATATCAATAATTTAAAAATTTTTCCGGATGGCAAGTTATCACTTTGATAGGTTTAAGGCTGAACAGTTTGGTAAACTTTGAGGACAGGAATTCAAATATTTTTTTGGTTAAAAAATATGTCATAAAAATATATTTAAACTTTCCCGCAGATTGAGATGTTTAGTTTTATACATTCTTCAAATAATTTTTGAACCCCTTTTAAAATTGCACTTGAATTGCCCCCTATACGGGTTCCCATAATGATTACTACATGTTTAAATAAGAGAGTACTGACTGAGTATTAATAGTTATTTTAAGAAAATATTTCTTCAAGGGAAAAATGGACTTCATGATGGAGAGATGGCCGTAAACTCTCCGACAAGATGGCTCTCCAACGATTCAATGTCTATGTAAACATTCATTTGAGTGATATCGACGAAATGTACACTCTCTCTCTCCCCCTCTCTCTCTATCTATCTATCTCTCTATCTGTCTATATCCGAATATTCCATCTCATCCCTTTCACAATCCGAAACTCAGCAAGCATTCCTCGACATTTACTGTGACTTCCCGATACAGCTTTAAACATGACAAGCACGAGTATTCAACATCTTTCACGTATGTGTTATGTGTTTGTGTCTACTCACAAATTTACAATTGTACGTATATTTACAAGGCGCATTTATAAGCAAGCCGGAAATCGTTCAGAAACTAAGTGATATTAAGCCATTCCTATGCCTTGATATCCCTGAGGTCCGAAGCTCTTTAAAATACATACAAATTTCCTGAAGCACAATTGATTTTAGATTTACCTTGGTACCATTCGAAAGGGTATGAACTCCTGTTTTGACGCAGCTTGTTGGCGAGTGGTTTATCTGTTTGGTTATTTGATTATTTCACTATAAATAGTAAATATTTACTTTTTTATGCAGTTTACAATTGTCTAGCAATCAAACACAAGTATACATATTTCCCTTCTATTCAGAAGTTCGGACTTTGTTTAATTTAATTTTTTATCTATGCGCTAATATCTATGCAGTTGAGCACCATAAAACTCCAAACATCAACATATATTTTTGTATTTTTATTTAATATCACTTATTAATGAAATGTATGTTTTTTATAGTTAATATAAGATGGATACCTTTTCTATTAAGAGACCGTAGATGTTCACCGTATTAGCAGCCGAACCTCTGTGATCTGGAACACAAAATACGATAATAAATAAAAAATAAAAATAAATAAATAAAAATGTGGCTTGTTAGTTAACCGTCCAACTTCAGATAGGGGATGGTCGGGGATTCGGTTTTTAGAAGAAATGAAAGCTAATTCGTAAACCATAAAGTTGATATTATTGCCAACGTTTCGGCCCGAATTACAGGTCTTCTTCAAGGCTATGGCAACCCCAAAGGGACTGAGGGAGGGTCTTCTAGTCTAAGATAACTAAATCATCACTTTATCGATTTATAAGAGCTACTTATTTTATTTTTAATATAAATATCTGCTTATTTTTTAAATATATTTATTTTCTATNAGTGCTTATATAGATAAATAATATTTCAAATTTTTAAACTATTTTTCTTTGTATCTAAATAAAGTTGTGTAAGATCTTCCTTAAATTTGTAATTACACTTTTTTCATTATTATTTTCTATTATAAATATGTTTTCGTTTATTTTTCTTTAAAAGTTATTTCTTTCTTTGTGAAATATTATTATATTGTCAAATTAAATTGGTATATATAAAATATGTGTGTTTGTGTGGTTCTTAAAATATAAATTTATATCTCCTGTGTAGGATTACTCGAATTTTAACATTTTTCAAATTTGACAACATAATGTTAATTTGAATAGCTTGACTTTCTTGTGAGAAATCTCTGAAAAGGGGTTTTAAGGAATTCCTTGACGTCAAACAGGCTTAAGACCGATAGTTATCCGCCCTCTCCAAAGGGTGGCATGGTGATGGATATATTTACGGCTTGACCTTCTAAACAAACCGTTGGGGGGGCGCCCTTGGGTTTAGTGCCATATCAGACTGCACACCCCTTTGCTTTAGTGCAGAATGGATTTTGATAAACAATCTCTAACAAAGGTCCTTTTAAGAGCCTTGGCCAAGACTCGCCCTACCTCCATTGTACAAATTCTGCTGAAGTGGCTCTCTCGTTAGAAGAGTTTTCACTGCAATTCCCTCTGCAAAATTCCGTTTGATCTTGGGTGCAGATGAATTATGAATGGCAAGAGAATCTAGCTATTCTTTAATATTTTTCTTGAGTATTTGAGTAAAAAAAAAATATTTAAAAAAGTAGTAAATTAATTCGAAATTGAATAGCATGAAATGAAACAAACCTATTTACTTTGGTGAAAGAGTATCAGAAAATGTGAAGGCCATGAAATAAGGATGGAAGTAAGTTCTCTAATTACTACCCTTTTGAACTCCACTTCAAAAACTTTTTTTGGGAAGGAAAAAGAAATAGGAGGAAGACCGCCGAACTTCTGGTCGTTATGGACAGTAAATATCCTTAAACAAGAGTAAGTTTACGCCAAGTCAGCTTAATTAAAACTACAATTAATGAATAACTATTCATTAGAATTTATGTTTCTCTCTAGAAAAAAATTTCTAATCCAATGACGATTGGTACTCAATTAAGGCTACATGTATTTTGGACCAAATCAGTAATCCTCTGGTTCATTATAAACAGAAGCACCGAAAGAAAACTAACTTTGCATGCTTTTTTTTGCATGTTATATATATATATACATAAAAAAATTTCCAAGGTCACCAATGAAATTGACGGATATATAAATCGTAATTTTCTTGAAGGAATACTTGCAACTATGAATAATTACACATGACAATCTATATTACTGCTTCGTTGCGGCCATGATAATGATGATTAATGATGAAATAAGAGGGATTTAATGTATAAATTCCACAAAAAAAACCCCTGTAACATTTCTATTGCCCATAAGTAAATGTCTGTATCATTTCCCTTAAATAACTTTAGCGCTGAGAGTTAAAAATTCTTCAATCTCATGGCAATTGTCCTCATAGTGGGCAAACATAAAACTCTTTTTTTCACAAATAACTAAGCTTTGAAGTATGCTTACTAGGAGTTAAATCTGAATGTTAGTATAAATATAAGAGCTAAGAGTAACATAGAATAATGTTTAGGGGTAGACTGAATAGGCTGTTAATTGTTGATGGGGGTTCGCTTGCTACATCCTACATCCTGGTTGAAGTCTTAAATATAAACATGAGTGTAGGGAAATACATTGTAACTTTTAAATTAAAAAAAAAAAAAACTCGACATTTGTGTGACCGCCATCGTCCTACCAGAAGATGCAGTAATAGCTACGAAACCGGTCGCAATAAAGTTAAAAAATAAATATAAATAAAAAGGAAGACTACGTCATTTACTGAACATACCACGTTCCTAAACTAAAATATCACTTTTTCAGCTAAAAAACTTGTTGTTAAACTATTATTGCCACCCCTAATTAGTGGAGATATTTAATAATTGGCCTTCCTCATGACCTCTTCAAGTAATAATGGGAAATAGAAAATTTATATACACTGCCGGACAAAATTAAAGGATCACTTACAAATATGTATAATATTATTACACAAGAGATAAAAATAGAAATTCCATTGCCCCAGACTGGACTTTGTGTTGTATCTTATCCAGTTAATCCTGTACCTGTTTATATTCCCACCCGTTTATGGAGAAAAGGGTCAGTTAATCCACTTCTCTTCTTTCTTCCTATCAGTAAATGGTTAGTTGTTAGCAAAGATTCATCTTATTGAAGATTTTTAAACATTTAAGAGACTTTAGTTTTTACTTGTGAGTTTAATAAGAACGTTGTGATGGCCAACAGAAGAGCATTGACCGAAGAGGAATCAATTCGTGCTGTNCATCATAGTAAATATCATACAATAGATAAAAATTCCTTTCGAGTCCTCTCAAATTTTACGGGCAATAATGCCTCGAAGAATGAGAGAGTAAATATTTTATGTCTCCGAGGCATTATTGAAAGCCACGCTCAATAGTGCTTATATAGATCCCGGCGTATGTTTCGAACCTCTTCTTTTTTTTTTTTAAGATAAAAATTGAACAATTGTCAATAAATTTGTCGTAGAGTAGTATAAAGCTGACCTGAAATAATGTATGATGTTCTTAATTTTATGAGGAATGTACTTCACTATTAGTAATTTACGAGTGATTACAACGACATGGCAATAAAAAAAAGGTTACAGTGTTTGGAACAAATTAAATGCTGTGTTCAAAAGGAGAGTCTGTTGACCGTAGATATTATTTTAAGATGATTTTAGTTGGGGTTCGGTCAAGGTAGATCCAAAAAATACAAATTTGAAAAATGTATTTTTTAATAAAGGATTATCTGTCAACGTTTCGGCTTACATTGTAAGCCATCTCCAGGGCTATCATAAAGACGAGAGAGGAAGTCCTGTCCCTAAATTCACATTTCCATGACTTACGACGTCCTCTCTCATCTTCATGATAGCCCTGGAGATGGCTTACAATGTAAGCCAAAACGTTGGCAGGTAATCCTTTATTAAAAAATAGCATTTAAGCTGTGGTGTAGAAATCAAAGTTCAGCTAATCAATCCCAGTCAAATATATCTAATGTAAAGATAGAAATAATTTGCTTACTTCAAAGAAAAACGCTGCAAATAATCCGAATATAATTCATTTTCATATTTATTTTACAGTATCGTACTTAATAATATTTATATTTAAACTTTCAATATCTTCTAAATCCCACTTCTAATTATTCGATTTCCTAATAACTTAAGGAGCAAAGAAGCACATGATACACAAGAACTAAGCAAATTTACTTTTTTTTTAAATTTAGTATCGCTGGTATAATAAGATTAAACTATGATGGGCTTAAAAATCTAAAAAAATAAAAAATGAAGGTAAGATACATTGTTCCTGAGAGTGGCACTAGCCTATAGGACTTATTCTAATTCAAAATATTTTTCATAGCTCAAACAATGATGAAAATATTGACTTATTCATGGTTCGTCTATATAATACTTCTCTCTCATTCGATTTCGACCTAAAACAAATTCGTTTTAAGATTTGAAAAAAAAAAAGTCAAAATAACCAATTTAGTTTATACATTTTAAACATTGGGTAGGTGAGCCAGAAATACTTCTCAACTTTAAACTCTGAATATCTTACATCTAATAAAATATCTGGCTATAAGCGCTTGTGAAAAATTGCATATTAATATAAATATGAATTTTAGAAACACACATTGTACTCTGATTAGAATTTATAAATATTTTTCGTATAGTTAATAAAAACGAATATAATTCGATTTTAAATTTTTGTCTACCAAAGTAAATAGGAAATCTTCTCTTCAATTAAATTCGGCCATTATTGAACTCATTATCGAAGAAATTGTGTTTAAAAACTACAATGTTAAAGACATTATTAATAAATTGATCTCTAACCGACAAACAATTAAGATTTTTAAACAATAAATGCAAGGGAATAGAATAAAAATGTAACTATCTCAGCCAGGTTCGAGTCCTGGCTGAGACAGTTATTTTATTCTATTTCCTTGCATATATTGTTTAAAAATCTTAATTGTTTGTCGGTTAGAGATCAATTTCTTAATTGGGATTCAATACCACAACAAAATAATATTTATAATTTAGCTTTTTATATGCTCAGAACTACCTTAATATTAAATATAATTCTTGATGCTAAGTTCGAAGGAATTCACATTATTGTAGAGACAATATGCATTGGAAAACCAAACTAATAACTCATTTCCTCAAGTTTATAGGGTAAATCTGGCAAACAGTTAGAATACATCTTGGTGACCTAATTGTAACCAACTCTTGAGCAGCTGAAACTGAAGTATGAAGTTCTAACATACGAGGGATAACTTGGAGTGGAATTCGCTCCTAATTACATCGTTTTTCAATTAGCGTGTGTAATTAATTAATATTAAGTGTTCTAGAATTATTTACATGTCGTTTTTTAATTTCAGTATATTTGTTCTGTTTGCAGTGTTGGAGGTAGGGCACGGGGGCAGCTCTGGGGACAAATTCGGCTCTCAATTCTTATTTATAGAGAAATAGAACTACGACCAGAGCCATAGATGTTTAGGATAGGATAAAAATTTAAAGATAGCCTTTCCATCATAACCCTTAGCCGTTGAAAGGGAGGTTAAATTTAAAACCAGGAGCTGCATTAACTTAGCGGATTCCTCAGTATTGTGCCCCATGAATATATCTTGTACCAATAAATAAATATACATTTAGTTTCATAGCTCTTAACTGAAAGGAGAGTTTCAAAAATATTTTGCTACACATCACTTTACATTTTAAGTATACCCCCCACTCCTAATCGTCTTATTTCGCTCAATAAATAAGCTTTTCGTTTCCCAGATTTAAAGGTGTCATTACGAATTTCATTAGGTAATTCACAACCATCTGATTTACCATCTAATTTCAAATGCATTGTTCAGTTTAACTTTTACTCCCAACGGTTAAATTTTGCTTTGTAACTCCTAAAATATTTATTTTATATCTAAACGAATCTCTATAGAATATTAATACTCTAAAATAATTATTGCACCCGCTATAACAGAAAAACTTTTTGTGGTAAAAAAAAAATATTACAGGTATTCCTCCATCTTTTGTTTGAACAATTTCGTACATTAATGTATTGAGACTTCCACTTTACATTTAAAAGCAATGTGCCAATTTTAATTAGAAATATTTTATTTTAGCTTATAAATCGTAAAATTATTATTTATGGATTAGGAAAAATAAGAGGGATTTAATGTATAAATTCCACAAAAAAAACCCCTGTAACATTTCTATTGCCCATAAGTAAATGTCTGTATCATTTCCCTTAAATAACTTTAGCGCTGAGAGTTAAAAATTCTTCAATCTCATGGCAATTGTCCTCATAGTGGGCAAACATAAAACTCTTTTTTCACAAATAACTAAGCTTTGAAGTATGCTTACTAGGAGTTAAATCTGAATGTTAGTATAAATATAAGAGCTAAGAGTAACATAGAATAATGTTTAGGGGTAGACTGAATAGGCTGTTAATTGTTGATGGGGGTTCGCTTGCTACATCCTACATCCTGGTTGAAGTCTTAAATATAAACATGAGTGTAGGGAAATACATTGTAACTTTTAAATTAAAAAAAAAAAAAACTCGACATTTGTGTGACCGCCATCGTCCTACCAGAAGATGCAGTAATAGCTACGAAACCGGTCGCAATAAAGTTAAAAAATAAATATAAATAAAAAGGAAGACTACGTCATTTACTGAACATACCACGTTCCTAAACTAAAATATCACTTTTTCAGCTAAAAAACTTGTTGTTAAACTATTATTGCCACCCCTAATTAGTGGAGATATTTAATAATTGGCCTTCCTCATGACCTCTTCAAGTAATAATGGGAAATAGAAAATTTATATACACTGCCGGACAAAATTAAAGGATCACTTACAAATATGTATAATATTATTACACAAGAGATAAAAATAGAAATTCCATTGCCCCAGACTGGACTTTGTGTTGTATCTTATCCAGTTAATCCTGTACCTGTTTATATTCCCACCCGTTTATGGAGAAAAGGGTCAGTTAATCCACTTCTCTTCTTTCTTCCTATCAGTAAATGGTTAGTTGTTAGCAAAGATTCATCTTATTGAAGATTTTTAAACATTTAAGAGACTTTAGTTTTTACTTGTGAGTTTAATAAGAACGTTGTGATGGCCAACAGAAGAGCATTGACCGAAGAGGAATCAATTCGTGCTGTTGCTTTGAGTGAAGAAGGGTTTT
>KZ809306.1:87733-101126 GCA_000696205.2 Oncopeltus fasciatus | reverse complement strand
ACCTCCAAGGGTTTTGAAAAATAGATAAAACATGTACAAAATTTTTAAAATTCGTACAGCCTATGCACATTTGAAGAAGTTGAACTAAATCTAGCGGTTTCCCCAGTATAGAATCCGTGGAGAGTTCAAGAAAAAAATTTCAAAGGGTGACCTCCTTGAGAATAATCTGCTAAAAATTCTGATAAGAAAGAAGCGCATTTCACTGCATCTTGGATGCAATCAGCCTATCCACGACCCGAGCGAATACGGATCACGCTGAACGAGCCTGAAGTGAATTCGAACTTGTTATCTACATATGTTTATTTACTGATCTTGATTCGTCCTCCGCTCTGCCCCTAACAAAGGGCTCTTGACAACACATTCCTCTCAACCCATTCGAATATGCAAAATACCCTTCCATACACGAGAGAATGCTACAAATGATACTACGGCTGTTTTATTAGGCTCCTGAAATAAATTCGGAACACCCCATCCATCTCAGGTAATTTAGTTAATTACCTCTTCGTCTATCTCATCATAATTTGGTACACAAACTCCACGCCATTTTCTACTCTAACTCCAACGTCAATCTCCATAAAATTTCCTACACAGCCTTCACACCAATTTCATTAAAATTTTTGATACTACCCCCGCGTCAATCTCACTTTAATTTCGTTTAGTTTTAGCAAATTCAGAAGGAATTTAGCTGCGCTGGCTGTATTTAATAAACACATACTCGAATGAAACCTGCAAAAACTGCTTAGAGAGTATGGAGCCCCTGCCTGGGAGATATTTTTTTTAAATATTATTTTATATTTTTAGTTTAGCAATGTTTTGGAATTAAATCGTATCTGCATGCTTATATTCCGAATGTGATGATTGTACTATATATTACATAAACAATATATATAATTTAAATATGTGCTAAACTTACCCTTCAAAATATTTAAAGTTTTTATATTCTTGTCGTATTAATTTTATTTTAAGTTGATATTTGGATATCCCCGGATTAAATAGAGCTAAAAGAGTACTTGGATGGGTAGGGAAGTCAGCAGTGTACAGGATAAATAGGATAGGTCCAAGCACACAACCTTGAGGAACTCCCGCTTCCACTTGGTAGAAATCGGTGTAATCTATTCCTTGCCAAACCCTAAATAAACGGTTGGATAAGTAAGACTTAAGGATTAGGTAAGTGTTACTAGGAAGTATGGATTTCAGTTTAGATAGAAGACCACTGTGCCAGACTCGATCAAACGCTTGGGATACACCCAAAAAAGCTCCTGGGCAGTACTCTTTGCGCTCAAGGGAAGAAGAGATGTAGTCTAAGACGCGAAACACCTGCTGGACAGTAGAATGCTTACTTTTTAAGCCTAATTAATGATTTGCGAGGATATTGAAAGGTTCTATGGAAGGCATCCTTCGCTTTAACAGTATTTCTTCGAAAACTTTCGAAAGTGTAGGAAGGAGACTTATAGGACGATAGGATGATGGGTTTTGTGGTGATTTTCCAAGTTTGGGAAATAGTATTATATCAGAATATTTCCAGATGAGTCGGAAGTGTGTAGTTTGGAGCATACAATTATAGATGTAGGTAAGGAATATAATTGCCTTCTTGGTCAGATCACGGAGAATTTGACCGGTGATTAAATCATATCTGGATGATTTGCGCTTAGGCAGATGAAAGATTATATACTTGACCTCGGAAGGTTTTACTGCCTTGAGTGGCAGTCCAGAGACTCATTAGTCCCCATCCCACACGTCGGTCAGCTGATCACCCGGTCTCTGTGTATTAAATAGGTAACCTTTTCTCTCCAGTGGTGTTATTAAACTCAACTTCTAAGAAGGTGAGTTAGATTCAGTGCCTTATGGCAGAAGAAATGTATTTTGATAAAAACACAGAACTTTGTCTCAAGATTAATGTGTTAGACCTGCTGTGGGTTAGCGATCAAATGTTTCTGTTCCGGTTATTGGACTTATATGAACGATAAAGATAAGGAAAGCGAACTATCATGTACTTTACCTAATAACCATTAACAATAGCAGCCTTATCTATATTTTATCGACAAATAGATTAGCTTATCAATATATTGGTGATTCAATAATTCTTATAGAAGCTCTGCATACAACTTTATTCATTAAAAATACTTTATTAAGGACAAAATCAATGTCCTAGTTACAAAATATTCCTGTAACTCATGTTGCCCAGCATGCGAGAAAAAACTATATTTAGACGAGGTCAGCTTTTGGCCAAATTCTCAAAACGTAAATACATTTCACCTAATTTTGAAGAAAAGTAGAAGTAATGGTAGAGAATTTTTGTTGAGGCTCGGTCAAGGTTGATCAAAAAATACAATTTTAACAAAAATTGTATTTTTTTGGGATCAAACTTAACTGAACCCCAACAAAAATTCTCTACCAATAATCTTTACGGTCAAAAACTCTCTATTAGAAGTTATTGTTGTTTTGATTATAAAAATGTTAAATTTTTTTCGATCCTGAATGCTTGTTTGCTAAAATAATATTGATTTACATATACTTGTGTGTGTCAGAGTATTAATGGCCAAAGTTTTAAGTTCCCATATTAATGGAATATGTCAGGTCGTGTTTAGATTAAATGTAATAAGATGGAATATAAATTGGACCAATAAGGTGAGGGATTCAGCTGTTATGTCAAGTGTAATTAAATATTTTGAATGCAGCAGGTGTAATATTTCTATTACGAAATGAAACCCAACACATATACTTTTATCAATAAACAAAATAGATAAGAAGTTAAATAGTAAACGTGTATGTATATTTATTTATCTTAAAGACATGCTATATTTATTTATCATTTGGACATGCTAGAATGTTCCGATATATATTTTGATCAGGTAAAATTAAGTTTAAATTGGTTTATTGTTTCGGGTTTAACAAAGCATACTGATTTTGCGTTCTAGTAATGGATTTTAAATGAATAAACAGTACTTCATAAAAATCTAGAGATGTACATTTATTATTGGTTTAAGCTTTTGTTCAGAATATCTTTTTTTAAATAATCTAAAGGGTTACTGTGACCACCAATGAATATAGAACTATCATACCTTTTATTATCCGTCTTCATTGGTTTCTGCAGACCATCTTCTGTTGACGAACGCTTTCGGACATTGTCGATCCTCGTGGCCGAATACATGAGTTCACTGTCACTGGCAGTTGAATACAGACAGTGACTGTGAACTCATGTATTCGGCCCCGAGGTTGGACAATGCTCGCCTACAGAAGATGGTTTGCAGAAACCAATGAAGACGGATAATAGAAGGTATGATTTCGTTTTTAGAATTATTTTCAGTTTTACTTTATATAACATTCAATAGTTAAATGTAATTGGTTTTTATTAGATTGGTTACATAATTTTGGCTTCTAATTTCATTTTTCTGAGTGTGTGTGTGTGTGTGTAAAAACTTAGTTAATTAGTTGTTAAAATAATAAAAATAATAATAAATTAATAATAATAAAATTTTACATTGTGTCTAGAGTATAACGTATGAGGGGCATCAAAAACGTCTTCACTCTAAACAGTCAATTGAAGAAAAATTAATTTTTTAGAACTTAGTGTTTCTCATTTTCCAGATACCCCACCAACAACTAAAAAAAGAAAATATTCCCCCTAATTAAAGTTAAATAAAAACAAAAAAGTTCAGGGATTTTCTAAAAGTCACAAATGCTTATCAAAGTTTCATAATTAGTCAAATAAATTATAATAAACCGTGAAAAAAATTTTATATAGATAATAAAGAAGTATTATTGTTTGCTTTAAATTGAGAAAGGCGGTGGCTATCACTGAATTATTAATTCCCGTAAGAAATTAAGAGTTTATCTTAGAGTAATTTCAAGAAAACAGTAAATTGTACGACTTCCGAGGAGTTTTAATTAGTTCTTAAGTGGGTTCTTTAGTAATTCAATGGGGCTAGTCTTACTTTTATAATATATTATATTTGGGTATTATTGAATTCCCTGACAAAAATATACATTAATTGTGTATTGCTATAAGTTGTTCTCTAGGATGTTAACTGTCGCTGTCAAAATGAAGTCCCCAACATGGGACTACTGAAACATGTATCCCACTTTCACTGTTCATGCACAGGTGATGCAATAAGTATAATACGTACAAAAGATAATATTTATTCTAGATAACATATGTACTTTTATATGTGCAATTCTGACGGGAAACTAGTTATTGTCTAGATTAAGCGTGTAGAAATTCAAAACTGAAAAATTTCAAAACCATTTTTTTTTAATTTATTATATATTTTTCGCTTTAACAGTATTTCTTCGAAAACTTTCGAAAGTGTAGGAAGGAGACTTATAGGACGATAGGATGAGGGGTTATGTGGTGATTTTCCAGGTTTGGGAAATAGTATTATATCAGAATATTTCCAGATGAGTCGGATGGGGTAGTTGGAAATATGTAATTATAAATGTAGGTCAAGAATATAATTGCCTTCTTGGTCAGATCACGGAGAATTTGACCGGTGATTAAATCATATCTGGATGATTTGCGCTTAGGCAGATGAAAGATTATATACTTGACCTCGGAAGGTTTTACTGCCTTGAGTGGCAGTCCAGAGACTCATTAGTCCCCATCCCACACGTCGGTCAGCTGATCACCCGGTCTCTGTGTATTAAATAGGTAACCTTTTCTCTCCAGTGGTGTTATTAAACTCAACTTCTAAGAAGGTGAGTTAGATTCAGTGCCTTATGGCAGAAGAAATGTATTTTGATAAAAACACAGAACTTTGTCTCAAGATTAATGTGTTAGACCTGCTGTGGGTTAGCGATCAAATGTTTCTGTTCCGGTTATTGGACTTATATGAACGATAAAGATAAGGAAAGCGAACTATCATGTACTTTACCTAATAACCATTAACAATAGCAGCCTTATCTATATTTTATCGACAAATAGATTAGCTTATCAATATATTGGTGATTCAATAATTCTTATAGAAGCTCTGCATACAACTTTATTCATTAAAAATACTTTATTAAGGACAAAATCAATGTCCTAGTTACAAAATATTCCTGTAACTCATGTTGCCCAGCATGCGAGAAAAAACTATATTTAGACGAGGTCAGCTTTTGGCCAAATTCTCAAAACGTAAATACATTTCACCTAATTTTGAAGAAAAGTAGAAGTAATGGTAGAGAATTTTTGTTGAGGCTCGGTCAAGGTTGATCAAAAAATACAATTTTAACAAAAATTGTATTTTTTTGGGATCAACCTTAACTGAACCCCAACAAAAATTCTCTACCAATAATCTTTACGGTCAAAAACTCTCTATTAGAAGTTATTGTTGTTTTGATTATAAAAATGTTAAATTTTTTTCGATCCTGAATGCTTGTTTGCTAAAATAATATTGATTTACATATACTTGTGTGTGTCAGAGTATTAATGGCCAAAGTTTTAAGTTCCCATATTAATGGAATATGTCAGGTCGTGTTTNTGCTGCTACAAGGTCATTGTGGAGTAAAGAGTTGGGAACGTAATTGGATGCATCTCAACTATGATTCTAAGGATTTTAGATTGGAAGAACTGAATTCTTTGGATGTTGGATGTATATAATTAAAAAATATAAGATGTTTCGACTCATTTCGAGCTATCTTTGGTCTTGTGTACCTTTCAATGCTTTATTCAACAATTCGTCATAAAACATTCAATGGTGATTCATGGTTCATCAATTTAGTTCCTTTCCTTGATATTGTTTCCTTTTATTTCCTTTTTAGCACTTTTTTTTTTATTTAATGATTAATTAGGATTATTTTAGAAAAAAATATTTTTAATGATGAGCATGTGATGTGTTTAGTTCATCACAGCAGAACTTTCAGATTATCCAACTTACCTTTTTCCAGCAGAGCATTTAAAAAACATAACCTTCTTAATGAATAGGGACGAGATCAAGATATATTTCTATAAAAACATGAAAATGAACAAAAAACTATAAACAAGTTTTGAAAATGAATCTCCAAGATTTTAGAACTCTCTCCCGTATTTCTATATCGAGATTTCTTATCATTATGTGATTATTCCAGGATAAACTCTATCAATTACACTGGGGAACACATTTTTTGTTAAGTTAGATCTGACACTGTTTTTTTACCCATTCTTGGCGTCTGAATCTGAAATAACCTCAGATTCTGTCAATCACGCTAACTTTTTAAACTACTGGATATGATCAGAAATCATTAAATTATGCATTTAAAAGAACATAAAGTAAAAACGTACCAAATATACAGTTTACAAAACATTTAATGTAAGTTAAAACGAGTACGTACATATAAAATTGTTTTATTAATGAACAGTTCTTAAAATTAAGATAAAAATTTGCGTTTGTAGCTTTTTCTGGAGTGTTTAATTTGTGTACATTCTCGCTTGATGCTCCAACAATAGTTAGCCATCATATGTACACCCCATCTACCTTGATACCTTGCTTCAATGACCCTCTAATCTTTATGGAGACGCTCAACCTGTTCATCACTCACTGCACCAAGATTGTCCGGGAAATTATCAAGGTGGCTGTGTAATAAATGCAATTTAATGCTCATGTTGGAATGTAGCTTTTGGGTGCTTTCCAATAGTTGCTGGACAATTTGGGAGTAATTCAATGATCGTGTATTTCCAAGAACGTCTTGAACAATGTTTTTGAATGCCATATCCGTATTCCCCTCCTTCCAAAAAGGGAAATTCATTAAAAACTGGCACGGGGACTTCGGCTGAATGCGGTAATTGGCGTATAGCTGACGGTAAACTAGGATACTCTATTTTACATTTGTTTTTCTTATTATATCCAGATGTTTTCACTATACAAAAGTAACAATCACTTGAATGATCTTTGGGCTCGCGCCAAATCATAGGTATACCAAATGGAAGCTTAGCACGTGTTCCCTTGTTCCACATCCGTAAACCCTCAACACACTGTTTACACACTTTGTGAGGTGCCCATGCTTTATCTTGATCACCAAGTTTCACTTTAAAATAGGCAAAATATGCTTGTCTGACAAATGTACTGATGATATATAATAAAACGAATCGGTGCTGTTTTCGCACTTTCGACATGTAGGAGCAGAGGTAGTCATAAGTAAACGTTTCAGTTCAAATACACTATGTAGTTCTGTACACTTCCGTAACGAAGTACTAAATACTGCTTACCGACACACAACGTTTCACCACAGTATAACAGACGTAACTAAACAGGCAGGTCTAGACCAGCATGCGCCCCACCCACATAGAAACCCAACGTGACGTGATAGAAGAAAACTAAAATCAGTTTTGAAACCAGCATGCCTAATTCTATAGAAAACAGCTAAAAATTCTAACTCAGCTGAAATTGAGTTTCAAATTGTTCCCCAGTGTTATCATTGTGCTTACTCTATTACTCATACTTATTCCTATTCAATATTTGTATTGTCTATATTTACGATGGGAATCCTCTTAGCCAATTCAGTTTAACTTCTCTCTCAGAAGCTGACTTCTCTCTCAGAACACGTAGGTTATATTCTCAGACGGATTACATTCCGAACCCGGCGTTGCAGTAAAACCCGAATGCTCGGAACGTGGGAGATGGGGTCAATGAAAACGTAAAAATATTTATTACAGTGACTGCTTTTTCCACCCCTTCTGAAGAACGCGAAACCCGACTCGAGAGATGACTGAAATATCGCGTGAAAAGTAAAAATGCATCACGGATATTGAGGAGTAAAGGTATAATGCTGGAGCTTTTAAGGCTTTCAGGTGGGATATGGGGAAGTAAAAATGTACAAAGTGTGAAAATGAAAATAAAACAAAAATAAATTTCCTCATTCAATTAAAAAAAAAAAAAATACGCTTAAGAAGAGTCTTACAGATAAAAATAGAATTTTTTGTAAATATTTTGCAGCATTTTAATTTTTCTATAATAAATTAGGTAGGGCGCAATTATTGAATCCATTAAAAAAGTTTTTCCTAAAGTTAATAAAGGAAAATTATGAAAATAAAATAAAATGCATTAATGTATGTTCAAAAGGAGAGTTTTTAGACCGTAGGATATTATTATTAGATGATTTTAGTTGGGGTTTGGTCAAGGTTGATCCAAAAAAAAATACAAATCTAAAAAAAGTTTATTTTTTAAAAGATTATCTGCCAACGGAGAGTGTTTTTTGACCGTAGATATTATTCTTAGATGATTTTAGTTGGGGTTCGGTCAAGGTAGATTCAGTCATGGAAATGTGAACTCAGGGACAGGACGTCCTCTCTCATCTTCATGATAGCCCTGAAGATGGCTTTCAATGTAAGCCGAAAAGTTGGCAGATAATCCTTTATTAAAAAAAATACATTTTTTAAATTTGTGTTTTTTGGATCTACCTTGACTGAACCCCAACTAAAAACATCTAATGAAATGCATTAATGTGTGAAATATCATAAAGTTCTAGTTCTTAAACTAGAAGAATGGGAATTGTTTATTTTAGACATTTAATATCCTGCTGGAATTCCTCGTCTCTCTTAGACATTTTGTCCTTGTTTACATTTTCCAGATTACACAGTATGTTAAGTGCAAAAGACTTCGAGGACAGTACACAGTAGAAGTGAGTCGAGGATTGCCCCCTCCCCCCCATCCAAACACACACGTGAAATTTCCACATGAGACCTGTGGCCCGATAGCAAGTGGCCCGCCTGTGAGTGGGGCAGCTTCACGAACTCTCAATGGAATAATAGGCGTGTGCCTCTGGTTTTTTTCCGAGAGGCTGAGAGCGAGGCTATTTATAGAGGGCGATAACGCCACACTCCTTCTACGCCGCATCGCCTCGGCCACATTCGGCAGTGATCGGCCGCAAAACATTCCTTGAATTCAAGATGAGCTGACACTTTAGTATGTAGGTATGTGGTAGATACTACAAAAACAGAGGTTAAGAATAGTTAAATATATTTATAAATATTTATATATAGTAAAAAACTAATAAAAAAAGGTTAAATGTTTATGAGTATTATTAAACTAATAAAAGTCCATAACACAAAAACTAAGAAGCTAAACAGATATCCGATATACTGCTATATATAGACATATATAATAGAGGAATTTATAAATTATGTCTTATAAGCCNTGTAATTCATGTGGGGTGAGTCTAACAGTAAAACACATCTTCACCGAATGCAGGGCATACATTGGTGAGAGAGTTCAGCTCAATTTACCTACGGATTTAAGGGAACTGCTGGGTAATAACACTAAACATATTAATGAAATAATAAAATTCTTAGAAAAAACGAAATTAAAACGATCAATATAAAATGTCCATGTGTGTGTGTGTGTGTGTGTGTGTGTGTGTGTGTGTGTGTGTGTGTGTGGGTGTGGGTGTGAGTTTCTACATAAACAAGAATACATATATATTTTTCCCATTTCAGAAAGTTACTTTGCCGCTAATATTTGAAATAATTAGATTTACACTGTAATCGACATCGATTCCATAATTTTATGGCGTTAATAGTTTTTAATCTCCATGACATATGTTTAAACACAAGGTTGATTGTATTACCGATAGGACGCTAACTCATGAAGTCCTGTCTAAAATATTTTTTTCTTTAAGTCTCCTATCGATAGGATTAACCATACCCAATCTCAAGACTCTCAATTTAAGAGATTCTTGATTCAAGAGGCTATTCCTATTATAATTTTCTCTTTTTATATGAGTCTATCTTGACTTCGTTTTTTACAGTCTAGGTAAGATAGATAGAAAAAAAAAAGCACTTCCACTCACTTTGCTTTTATCCCATTCCTCGTCTGATTTCTGAATTCCTCGACATCGAAGCGAATCTAAGAATAATATTATTTTTCTTTATATATTTTTTCATTCATACTCTGAATCATAAATAAACTAACCCCCTCCTCTCTCTCTCTCTCTCTTTCTCTCTCTCTCTCTCTCTCTCTCTCTCTCTCTCTCTCTCTCTCTCTCTGTGTATATATATAGTATATTTAAAATGCTTCTGATCAATTACAACATATGATAATTAAAAGTTTTATATCAATTTAAAAAAACAGATTGGTTTCGAAACAGTTTCATGAAAAAATCACAAACTAAAATTATATAAGTGATTAAATAAAGAAATTCCAATATGAAGTATTTATTAGAAAGATGAATTTGAAGTTAAATAACACCCAATCCGAAGAAAATCCATTGTGATAATATAAGATAAGGATACTCCAGATCTATTAGCATGTTGTTTTGTGCTGCTCTGATAAGGGGTATAGATCAGTACTCGTGTCCTTTGACTTCTGGGAACACAGTCATATTCAGCCTGCGTTTTGCGTGCCCAGCCCCCATTTCCAAAACGTGTCATTTATTTACACAACCCTTAGAGTGCACGGGTATAGGTCATGATTGTACTAGATGGAGGGGCCCACCTACTCCTAGTGAGGAGTGATGGGAAGCAGCCTCTGATAGTACCCGGCCATATTCCCCGGCCACCTTGGAGGAGAGTTGACCTTAGTCTGTAGTGTAGGTTCGTGTGTTGTCTTATATGTTGTATGTGTGTTGTGTTTTGTGTGTGTGGTATGTTTTCGGTAATTAGTTCTACACCGCGTAGCACCGGTGTGGGCGTCCCTATGGCCTTAAACAGTCTTATGACAGGGTGATCCCAACGCATCCAAAACTGTTCAAAATATCTGTAGGGCATTGTTGTGGTTGTTTACCCCTTAGCTACAAACTTTAACATAAAAAAAAATTAACACGTAGAAACTGCTTAATCTAAGCACGTTTTACATGTTTCCATAAATATAAATATAAATGGGAATAAATAATGATATTTAATTTACATTTCGGAAAGTGAAATGACCGTAAACTACGTATATAGTCTCCAAGCTTTGCTCGTGCCTGGTTCGAAGAGTGGGGTATGTGTTCACCTATCGTAGTTACATTCGTAAATTCCTTCATTAAGAAGCGTTTTTTTTTTTTTTGGTTTTTTTTCAATAAGACAACACTTTTTTCAAGGAGCTTCTCCTTCAAACTCCCTCTTTCTCTAAAGTTTTTGAAAGATTTGCAATGAAAAGAATTAATATCAAATTTTGTATCTATATTATAAAAATAAAAGGTTCCGGGAAATCTACAAATATAGTCTTTTAAAATTCTATCACACACACACACACTCACATATATATATTTCCAGTACCATGACACAATATTTAAAAATATATCCTTACTTATCCTGATTTGCAGATCCTAAAAATATGGCCCAACAAAAAAGGTGTAAAACATAACTTTATTATACTAATTTTTAATGCAAAGGAACAGAATAAAAAATCTAACTGTCCCAGCCTGGACTCTCAATTAAGTTCTCTTTATTCTGTTCCCTTGCACTAAAAATTAGTAAAGTTTACGTGAGATTAAATAACACACAAAAATAATATTTATAAATAAAAAATAAAAAAAAGTAATTAACGAGAGTCATTTAAACAGCTTGACAATGTCAGCTCCTCCGAGCATAAGACGATATATCGTTGACCTCGGAGGTTAAACCTTCAACACTTGTCCGGGGAATTTAATAACTTATCAGACTGGTCCCGGTAGCATAATTGGTAAATGCACCGGCCCGGATTGCAGGAGATCCAGGTTCGAGTCCTGGCTGGGACTGTTAGGTTTTCTATTATTTTCCCTTGCACTAAAAATTAGTAAAATATACTTGGGAAACACCACAAAAAATATTTATAACTTTATAATATTTTTATTTTATTTTATTTAAAAAGAATAATATTAACTTATAATCCTTAAGATATCTTAGAATATAATTTCGAGTCTTGGGTAAGCGTTGTCTTATAATGTTAAAATCAAATTCGATATTTTGGCTGTTCTCTTCTACTTATAAATAATACTTAGCCATTTACTCTAGCTTAGGTATACCAATCTATTATAAAACACGGGTTATAAGCACAGATATGGAGCTTCGATAATAAAGAGTAACTTTTTTTCCATTTCCCTATATAATATTTCTTCGCAATAAATGTAAGCATTTAATGATTATTGTTTTATTCGGCATGTACTTTATTAATGCAAATTTAATTTTAGCGAATTAGAAGCATTTTAAATAATTTTATTCTTGATGGGAAATGAATAATGAATTAATTTAATATTTAACAATTATTGAAAATATAAGGAAAAAATATCAGGCCGTTTTAATTCAGGCCACTGAAGGCGGAAAAAAATGCTAACCCGTATAACTTCAAATTATTCCCCACTTCACTTGGAAGCTCTGCCTTAATTTGTATTTTTTTTTTTTTTTTAAAGTAGTCGAGTGCCCACTTCTAGGTTCCTGAGTGTTCAGTGGTTATCTCTTGGATGAGATATAAACGTGTGCCACCAGCGCATTCTAGCTACGTATTATGGAATTATTAATCAATCAAAGAGTTCTTCCTCTGGTATGTTTTTTCACATGCAAGGTTGGTTTAGTTAGTACGTTTTCTTTCCAGAATTAAAAGTAAGAAGCCGACTTGGGAATAGAAGAAAAAAACCAACTTAAAAGCAGAAAAATGTGTAGTATTTGGAGATGTAAGATTTGATTTACATAAAAACATTATATATAACACCTTAAGATAATCGCTTTGGTATTATTCAAAGTCGTGAAATATTTCAAGAGGTTTTCCGAATTATGGAAACCTAACCGTAAATGACGAAACATTTTTCTTAAGCTGAGGATGCATGTCTTGGATATATCACAAATCACAGTATTTTAAATAATATCCGTGGATTGCCAGGTCATTTTACATTGTTATTACTGATATTGTTAAATTTGTCTAACCTTCCACGGCATTTTCAATCCCTTCTTAGATTCATCTACAGGAAGAGATTGTCTGCAGGTTCACAAAGGATTCTGCAGTTTATGGTCCAGTTTGGGTTTTTTCTTCGATAAAAACTTGTCCTGGGTGGATCTCGAACCCGCATCACCAGATACAAAGCTCCCAGCGATTATCCCGGCACCCAAGAAATGGATACTCTATTCTTTATTTGTACAGCATTTAGAACTCAAGAAAGGGCTCTTAAAGGAGAAAACTTGGGCAAATGAAAGTAAGACAGTTAGTGTCCTAACTGTGGGCTTATTTACAACAACAAAGTGGAAATACATTGAATCTTATTGCATTCTATTATTTAAAGAATACATGAAATTTTAAATTCTTCATTTCAATTCTGAATAAAGTATCATTAGATCAACATGCAAATTTTAAACAAATTCATAAGCTATGATGCCTAGTAACTTTATATGTTAAATATAAACGTAACGGCCTTCTTTTTTTTGTCTCTCTTTATGCAGCTCTCCTGGTTGGAAATCAAACAATTCACGTTGGGAATATGGCAAAACTTATGAAACTTATTTTGCCAAATCTACACCGATCTACATTGGAAAATTATATATATATATATA
>KZ809306.1:56209-78135 GCA_000696205.2 Oncopeltus fasciatus | reverse complement strand
TATATATATGTTTTTTTTTTCATGTATATGTTGATACATGAATAAATGTATGTGTGAGTGTGTCTGTGTACTAAATTTTATAGGCCACAGTTTTTATTTTTTTCTTCCAAAATCAGTTATAATGCTATTTAAAACAAATACATTAATGTTAATTAAAACAAGAAAGAAAAAAAGGTGAAATCTAATACTAAACGGATTGGCGAGTTTTAAGGGCTGGAGTCAGTCTATAGAATGGGCTTTTAGAAAGCAACCAAAATTAAAATTCTTATTACTTTAAGAAAGATTAAGAGTCTCTTTCACACTTACTTCAGTTTTATTGGGGGCTTAGCATTCGGAAGGCATTTTCAGAGCACTTATCTGCTATGTAGAGAAGCACAGTGCTTGAAATCTACTTTGTACACACAGCTTACTTAACTAGTATTTCTCAAATGAAATGCATTGGTAATGAAGAGTTGGCGAAACCCGTAGCTGAAATAGAGACATCTTGTAGGTACTATGCCATTAGAGAACTTCTGGAAACCCACAGATATCTGACTAATGATGGCGTAATATCTAGGTGTTCAGTATCTACGAGGTTATCTGGATCCGATGCCGAATCTGGATACATTTCCTCGAGAAATCCCTTGAAAGCAGTCTACAAAATCGCTGAATGCGCTAAAAATACGGAACACGAATATTTCAAGCCTTCCTCACTACAGGCAGAGGTAATCTGTTCGTCTGACAGCCTTCCATCCTTCTTCCTTTCCTGTATATTACATCCTAACTTATCCTCACACTAACTCTCATTTGCATTTCACACTTACACTTTCATCATGTTTTATTTTCGTTTTATTCTGACTTCCTTTTTTTTTCTATTCTTTATTTTATATCTCGAATAATGAAAAATATATTCATTTCTTTTGAAATCGATCTAATAAATAGGTTTTATGAATATGAAGAGTCGAAGGAATATATGTGTATACACATTTAAATATTTATAGGAGCGCACATAGTGTAACCTTTAGCGTACGTGACTCGCATTCTAGAGTCCTTGGGTTTGTATTATCTACTCTCCTAAAGGAATTCGAGTGAACCGGGGTGTCAAGTCCTTGGCTATTGCTATAAGTATCAATTTATTCACCGATGCTGCTTATAGTAACTTTAAGGTATGTGAATGACGAATGCTTGAAAGTCCTAGCAAACTTATCGGCTTGCCCATTTTGTCTAACTAGATGACATTTAGATAACCAGAGTAAGCTATCAAATATATCTCAGAATTTCCCTAGATAAAGTTCCTTGTAGAACTGACTCAATGATTAACTCAATCCTAAAATTAATTTTATATTCGTTCTCTTTGCATTTCTTCAACAATCTGAAGTAAAAAGCGTACTGTAGTTCAGAAAAATTATGTTTTCTGTAACTCCTGTAATTTTTAATTTTTATCGTTGTTTTTTCTTTATAAAAGAAGAAAGATTAATAATTATGCAGTGTAGACTCATTATTTTTATGGAATTTCCTAATGGACAAAATTTACTTTGAATATTACACTTATCATGGTTATGTACTTTCAGTTCTCATAAAAATGGGGATTAACTGCAATGTCAAGTAAAAATGATTTTATTTCTATATGTAGGGCGTAATATTTTGCTTAGAGTAAAATAATTTAGAATTCAACACAATCTTTTAGTTCAGTCAACACAAAAAATAGTTTAGGAAACAAAAAAAATTAAAATTAAGAGACACCCTGAAACGTCTATTTTTAACTTTACAACGTAAAAAAAATTAAAAATGAGTTTTTTTTCTAAATTAAAATCCTTTAAAGCGTAAAATAAAAGAATAGGATTNTAACAAGTCCTGGTAGTATAACTGGAAAGTACACCGGCCCGGACAGCAGGAGATCCAGGTTCGATTCCTGGCTGGGACAGATAGTTTTTTATTTTCTATTCCCTCTTAATAATTGTTTTATATATATAGTTTTAGTCTCCCTTTCAATCACTTAGGGTTATGGAGGAAGGGCTATCTACAGGTCGCCAAACAATACTAAACACCCATGACTCAGGAGAAGCTTTTATTTATAAATAAAAGTTTGCCATGGGCGGGATTTGAACCAGCAGCTTCAGGATTGTGAACAGATTCCCTGAGCTACCTTGGCGTCCCTATAGTAACTTTGTTGATGTGCTAGAGTGAGGTTTGGGTATTACTCCTTTATTAGACTCCTTCAAGAGGGTTGACTACATCCGCTTCGTCATCATCCCCTAGATATATAAAATGGCTCTCTGTACTGATGTGATCCGTCAGTCTTCGATTGACAACATATCAGAGGAAAATTATTTATTTAAAAAACCACTAAGATTAATGGTGGTTGGGAGTGGGGCTTCTTTTTAAAAAACTACCCTAAAAGCGAGTAAAAGTTTTCGGGGGTCTGATATAAGTCAGTGAAGACTAGAAGACCGCTTATGTTACTTGCATAAGACAGCTAACGATATTAATATATATATATGTGGGTGTGTGTGTTCACGCACTACAAGTAAGCGGGTACACATATGTACAGACACAGGTTAATCGATATATGCTCAAGCGTCAGAAATTTAAAAATAAAGAATACGAAGAATTTAGTGTTTTAAAATTTTTCCGCAAACTGTTGGATTTTATCGGGTGAAATTTAGTGAGGATGAAAAAAGAATCGAAAATAACTTCGTAATTAATTTTTTTTTTAATGAAGAATCATTACAGATCAAAAAATGTATCGAAATTAATTTGCAACGCATATTTTATATAAGAACGTTTCTAAATAAATTTAAAGATATTCTTGAAAAAATTTTGGCAAACCCTTGCCGAATTCCGGGAGCTAACTTTTTCACCCCACTGTTCTATTCCGTTGTAAGATAAAGTTACTAATTTACTCCTTTAATGTTTACTTTTATCTTATATTCAACCATTAAAATTCATGAAGAGATAAGCTATCAATAGATAATACTAAACTCGTGGCATTTTATTTAATTTCGAATTCGTTGGCTGATCTAGTCCGATGATATGAGATTCTAGTGGCGAATTATTTTAAAACTAATTTCAATTTATCTATGTATTTCTATTGAATTCTTAATTTTGAATTAATTTTTGTTTTAATTAATTAACACAAAATAAGTTTTAGCATCTAAAATCGATTGGTAGGTATAGTAGAAACAATTTTTACATAAAAGGAAGCATTTAGTCAGTATATAGATGCTAATGACATCCCTGTAAAGTTATTCCATAAACCGAAACAATCGATAGAATGGTTTTCGTGTATTTTAGTTAATTTATAAGAAACAACATCTAATAATTGAACTATTTCGACATTTTTTATTCTTTATTAATTTTTAAATAAAATTATTTTGATATATGTGTGTGTGCGTTTGTGTGTGTGTGTGTGTAAAATTCACATATAAACCATATTAAAATTTAAATTAATACATGAATTAAGGTAGTTAACCTCATTCTTACGCCCTTGGTACTAGACGAGCTTTTATTTCACGAAATTTATTTGCCCGAAGAGAGATTCGAACCCTAAAGACTAGAATTAGGAGTTCTCTGTAAGGTAAGTGGCTCCTTTCATGTATGTCTTAATAAGTCAATTTCTTGTCTACAAATATACTAAATTTTCAGAAGATTTGTTAGAGAGGATTAATAAAATTTAATAATTTAAGTTGACCTTAGGAAATTTCACAAATAATAATAAATGTCGTAATTTATACCTAAAACCCAATAGAAATCCGTTTAATTAATTCTTGCTACAAATTTCTTCCTCTGAAATGTATCAAGTTTTATTGCTGTAATCAGTAATTTTACCTTAAAATATCAGCGTATGACTTATCTAATGAAGTCCTCTCTTGCTCCAATATTTAAAGGGAAAAATAAAATCATATCTCTTCACCACACGACTGTAAGTTATTGACAGCCTTCCATCCTTCTTCCTTTCCTGTATATTACATCCTACTCAGAATTTCCCTAGATAAAGTTCCTTGTAGAACTGACTCAATGATTAACTCAATCCTAAAATTAATTTTATATTCGTTCTCTTTGCATTTCTTCAACAATCTGAAGTAAAAAGCGTACTGTAGTTCAGAAAAATTATGTTTTCTGTAACTCCTGTAATTTTTAATTTTTATCGTTGTTTTTTCTTTATAAAAGAAGAAAGATTAATAATTATGCAGTGTAGACTCATTATTTTTATGGAATTTCCTAATGGACAAAATTTACTTTGAATATTACACTTATCATGGTTATGTACTTTCAGTTCTCATAAAAATGGGGATTAACTGCAATGTCAAGTAAAAATGATTTTATTTCTATATGTAGGGCGTAATATTTTGCTTAGAGTAAAATAATTTAGAATTCAACACAATCTTTTAGTTCAGTCAACACAAAAAATAGTTTAGGAAACAAAAAAAATTAAAATTAAGAGACACCCTGAAACGTCTATTTTTAACTTTACAACGTAAAAAAAATTAAAAATGAGTTTTTTTTCTAAATTAAAATCCTTTAAAGCGTAAAATAAAAGAATAGGATTGGGAAATTACTTGAAATATTAACTGTGAGTGAAAATAGTTTGTTTTTTCGATTTAGCGGGCTTAATATTTTGGTTTGGGTAATGAAAATCATAAATTAATTTTGATAGGTTTCTTGCAAACAAAACACTGAAGAAATACAAAAAATTAGAGAATTAAGAGAGGTGGGATAACTTGAATCCTGACTTTTAATTTTACGGTTCATAAACCGTTTACAGAAGATTTTCTTTTCAAGAATAAAGCTTCGAATTGTGTTTAAAAATGTAAAATAAAAGGCTGAGTTCGTTAGTGAGCGAAATAAGACGAATACGAGTGGGGGTTTCTTGAAATGACAAATGGAAATACAAAAAGTATTTTTGTTGCAGTAGGGATTTAGTCCAATATAACTAAACAAAGATTTTTTTAATATATACTATATACGATAGAGATTATTAGTGTAGCAGATATATGGTAGAGTTCAAATACAACTATTCGTCAACAGCAACACTGAGGAAATCGCTAAGCTAACACAGCTCTTGCGATAGANAAACAAAATAGCGTTTAGAGATAAGCAAATCCTTCAATAGGCTAAGAGCGCATTCTATTGGAATTAAA
The DNA here is from genome assembly GCA_000696205.2 of Oncopeltus fasciatus. Taxonomy (NCBI): domain Eukaryota; kingdom Metazoa; phylum Arthropoda; class Insecta; order Hemiptera; family Lygaeidae; genus Oncopeltus; species Oncopeltus fasciatus. Next base: position 73,015 of record KZ809306.1, on the reverse strand, counting down.
ACGACATTTTAAACTTGCATACCTGGTATGTTCATTCACGAGCCTCATAAAAATATTTATAAAACATAGAGCAAGAATAGTGATTGCTTACTATTTTTTTTTCTTCACATAGTCATAGTGAATTTAAAAGTGTTTCATAGTAGCACAACATAGCATTTCCAATTTGGGCAGAAGATTCGATTTCTTCTCGTAAGCCGTTTTACCCCCACGCGGCCTTCGACAATTCTCGTTCCAGGTGTGCAAACCATCTTAGCTAGTGCCCCTTCAGGGTTGCATCTGCTTGTTTAACCAGTACCCTTAATTGGAAGTGGGACGTTCTGCATCCATTGCTAAGTCTTTTCAACTACTTCACTGGAACATCGAATTCCATGAGCTAAATATTCCGTTCCACGAAAATAGAAACAAATCATAAAGACAAGATTCAAATGACTCCCTCAGTTTAGCATAATTCAGGGGGTTATAACTATGAGGACGAGAAGTACTGAAATGCGTTATTGTTCCGTACGACTTATTCCATAGTCATAACTTTTTTTACGGACATGTTGGAGATTTTTAAGGGAATGTGCCAGCCCTGGCATACATATCACTGAATTATGCATGCATTTGTCATACTCTGAGAGGGTTTCCATGTTCTTTTGTACGAGGGTGAATTGCAGTAGTCAATTTTATTTCGTACCCCATTAGAAATTGCCTCTTTGTAAGCAAACATTATTTGTCTTTATGTTTCTTCCTGGTGATAATGAACAAGAGGAAAAATAATCAATTATTAACTCCAAAAAGCTAATCAAAAGGAAGAAATGATTGGCCACAGAATTTATTCCGAAAATTAATAAAAAAAGCATTTACAAGTTCCTCCGTTAAATAAAATATAATTTTTATCAGAATTAAGTTTTTCTAATTATTAATAAAAAATAAAACTCATAAAAAAAATGTAAAATTAAAGTTCTAGAGAATTCTACACTAAACAAAAATGGTTTATTTTACTTTTTTTACTGTCATATAGAATCATAATTCAGAAGAATTATTTTCAGTTATCATAACTTCTACTTTAAATATACATGGCAACAGGCAGATTTTCCTTTATTAATGATCTCCACATTTAAAATTAAAAAAAGGAAAAAAGAAAAAAAAACCCAATAAGCTTCCACCCAAATCCAAATTTTGATTTATAGCATTAAAAAATTTTGGTATAAGATTTTTTTTTCTAAACTGACGGGTTTTTACAGGGGTGAATTTTAGACTATCATTTACACAAAAGTTGTGGTAGTAATAGACGAGACATTAATAGCGCGTGGCACACAGCCAACAATGCTCATATTATAGAAAGCGTTCGACAATACCTTTAGGTAAAACTGAGTTAAATAGCGAATTACCATTTTCAAAACAGCGGTATTAAATATTACAAAAAAAATTATAAACAGATATTTTTTTGTAATATGTAAATATATTATTCTACGTTATTTTCGACGAATCAAAGAAATAATAATAAGTTGCAAAGACGTTTTCCAGTTAATCAGCTTGATGCATCTTTATATGAGTAATTTGATACATTTCCAAAAGTCTAAAACTACTTTTCGAATTAATAAATTATTTATTACTTGTCAAAGTTTTAAACACACACAGATATATATATACATTATAACAAATGTCGTTAATACGAATAATCAGTTATATTTTATAAATATTAGAAACTAATACTAATTTTAACTAATCTTAAGTCAATAAAAGATCATCTCCTCTCGAGGCAACAGAGGATGAGTGGGGATTAAAAAAGAAACAAAAAAAAAAATTTGAAATATGAAATGAGACAAGCAAGAAAGAAGAGAAGAGGACATAGAAAGGCCTCTTAAAGATAAGGGCGGTAAAATATATTTATCTTTGTTAATAATACTACTCGTGCAAAAAGTTACACAATGGAGCCTGCATTGCCTTAATAAAGTGAAACTTTATTCAAAAAGTTTTTCTTAAACCTACAATATTACCTAACTCCAGGTCACTTCGTACTCCAATTCATGAAAATTCCCTGCATTCTCGATAAAATAAAAAAAATAAGGATTAGTCCTCCTCGACTAAATTCCTCTTACTTATTTAAATTTATACATATACACATACAAATGTTCAGTCTCGTATAATAATAAGCAAATAAAAACGAGTCTCGGATTCTGGAGAGCTAACTTGGATTTTTAGCAGATTTACCGTAATAAAATCTAACTTATCGCGTTAGTTCCATTAAGCCACTTCTGAATAAGTTAAGTACTTAAATTATTCAAGTATTTAGTATGGTATAGTCGGCATTTAAACTCTTTTTGTAAACCTTTGGATGTGTTTGGCCATGGGGAAGGGGAATTAGACATAGTACAAAATTTAAAAACTTCTTTATTAATAGCGTTACAAAAACAATTTATGGAATAAAAATGGTGTCGAATGTGAATTCCAACCAGGTTTTGATAATAAAATATAAAAATTAATTGGAAATTGTTTTATTTGTTCAAAGGAAATGTTTATACCTGTAAATAAAAGAATACCCCATTCATTTTTTTGGATAGTACTTATTTTACTTCTGGTCAACTAATAGTCATATATCACACATTACAAAAGTGTCAAACTAGAGGAAGAAAAAATCTTTGCTGATAAATATTCTAATGTTCAACAGAATAAGATTTAAAATATTTCATTATTATTTTACTAATATATGTCAATGGAAATTTTTCTTTTAATTAAAATGGTAATTTTAGATTATTATTTATTTCCTCTATAAAATATAAGTACATAATAATTGTTCAAATAATTATTTATCTAGAAAAAATTTGTATAAAATAGATAATTCTACGAAAGAAAATAGGCAATGCTGATTAATTGTACTTCCTTATAACTGACTGAGTATTCAGGGCATGACCATTTGATGCAGAAGAAAATTAGAATGTTTGCTGATGTGTTTTTTCGAAGTATTATTCGAAATAATGTGTTAATATTTTAACCCATACATAAAAGTTAAATTTATCCTGAAATATATATCATAGATAATTTTTTTTTTTTTTTTTGCTTCAGTGGCTATATTGCCGGGGAGAGATAATATTGTAATTTCCCATTTGGCATCTGATGATGGCGTAAAGCCGAAAAATTTTTGTATGATAAATGAATACTTTTGGAAAGACAAAGGGTTATTTTGTAGATTATGGTATGCCTTCACACCGTCATTCCCTCCAAAATAGTTATAATTAATTTACTGTAAAATTAAAAATACATCATGTTACCCTCTAACTATGAAGAATTTACACTTACTTAAAAAAAAAAAAATCAGAAATTTCAATGACTTCACTGTAAACAGTGTTAACGAAAAAAAATAAATCCGTTAAACCAATGTGAAATGAAAACCCTCACCTTTTTTTGGATTATATCCAGGAGGTATTCTCTAGGGAGTCTGGTCCCCCACCCCTCCCAGGCAGAGGACAGAAAAAATGGGTTCAGATAAGGGTAGTAAATACAAGGGGTGGGTTGCCGTGTGGCTGAAGTGTTGAGTGACTGTGAAAACCAAGGGGTGGGAGTTGATCCACTTCCCTGCTACCTAATATTTCAGAACCGTTTTTTTATCATTCTCTCCTTCGGCTTGAATAAATAACCAGCCTCCTGCCTGTCCCCCCCCCCCCCCCTCCACCAGTCGCTACAACAGGCCGGCTGGTAACTTGCAAGGCTTGTTTCCCTGCAAATGTTGTACGAGAAATAAATAAATGTAAAAAACTATTTTGGGTTTTACGGGTTTAGAGATTTTTTAATTTTACTAACACTAGTTGAAAAATATTTGTGTAATATTTTTCTAAGGGTAATAAAATCTGATAGACAAATCANATATATATATATATTCCTCTAAGCTAATGCCTGTGTTTTGTCATATAGATTAATCTTTAGATTAAAGCAACTTTCAAATTCTGTAGAATCACAAAATTTGATAGAGAAATGAAATATGTGAATGCACTAATTAAGTAAATAATTGAACTGGGCTTGGGTATCATATTTGGTGTTTCCTTAATTTAAAAACCTATTAAACATTATAACAATAACAAACCAATAAGTATGCACTTATAAATACAAATTCACACTTGAAAAAACTATGAATTAAGTACATTGCTTCGTTTCGAATCGTAACACAGAAAAAAAAAATCCTACTGTGCGAAGTTTAGGGTGTTAAGTAAATCAACACTCCTACTAGTCTGATTTGGTAACTACTCTCAGATTCCTTGTATACCATTTAATTCAATACGATGTGTTGTATCCAGTTTATCCTGAATCTTACGCTACGAAAGCACACAGTGGATTTCAAATGGAACATACATTTTAATTCAAATCATGCTGATAATTAGAGTAAAGTCATTTCATTATTTATTTAAATCGTACAGGGAGCTAGAAAAAAATCTTACTACTTTAGCCGGGAATCGAACCCAGCAAATGTGAGACCCAGGTTAGTCTCCCGACTTGTGTAGTAAGATTTTTTTTCTAGCTCCCTGTACGACTTAAATACATAAATTTTAATATTTCAACACGGCTAACTTAACATTATATCCGCTATAATTAAAAAATATTGATTTTAAATATTTTTAATTGATCTTGTAGATTTACCCTAGCCCCTATTAGGTGGTTTCTGTTAAGCAATAAACCTATTCTCTTTAGTGCCATGATGAAACTTTTGAAAACTTAAAAATAGGGTAAAAAAAATTGTATGTATACATAATTTTTAATGTTTGTGCGTTATCTGTGCTCTAGTGTCCACAATTTTAGAATTAAAAAAACGAAGCTTAATAGTTACATTTATATTTGCAAAACATCGCACATCATTGTGCGAAAGCTCGGCAACTATCAACAATTTGACTCGGTCCAACCCGGAAGAAGAAACGTTAAATACATCTGACGACCGTCGAAGCGTACGTGAACAAACATTAAATAAGTTCGTTAATGGCTGAAATCCATTCATTTTTAACAACTGGATTTATTAATGAAGGTTAGTTTTTAGAAAGACAAAAATTCAAAATCATTGTTTTTATTTGATATAAGAAAACAAAATTTGTATGGCGCGTCAACATTACAGTCATTAACGCCATTGTGATTAGACGGGATTCACAAATGAGAATGGATGTAGCGACGATGTGTGACGCGGGTATGAGACCAGGAAAGAGACTGGGTTTGGGCCAAGCCCGACAGCTCTAGTCTTATCTATAATCGAGTATGAAGGTATAATTGATGTGAGAGTTTCCATATGACTGGGACTGATATATGCTCCCCCCCCCCCACAACCAGCTCTATAGAGTAGAGCATCCGCAGCTCACAGGGCTCTAGGACAAATCTTCCAGGCCCCAGCCACGAACGCCCACACACCGTGCCACCAACCGCGTACTAGAGACTATCCAGGGGGACATCTGAAGAAGAAACATACCCTGTAGAAGAAGGGAATTTTTCGGGGTTCGGTCAAGGTCGATCCGAAAAATTTTAAAATAATGGATTTTTTTTTTAAATTATCTGCATATGTTTCGGTTTATATCGTTAGGGTTATCATAAAGTGAAGAAGGGACGTGTTGTCACCTGGATCAAATGTTCACTACTTCCAGCTTGAAGCAATCATGAAGATTTGATCCAGGTGACAACATGTAACCTATCAACCTTGAACGAATCCCAACAAATTCTATACAAATAATCTCCACGCTCAAAATCTCTCCATTTGTACCACATTCCTTAGTGTGTTTAGTTTTCGGATAATGTATTTTTTAATTCACAATTTCTTTGAAAATAGTGGGTTATGATTGGCTGGTTAAAATTTGAAAATATTGAAAATTTATCAATAATTTTGACATAAAATTTAACTAAATTTCTGTAAAGTTAGCATTATTATTATATAAATCTTCTAAAACAGTCACTAAAATAATTAAGTTCTTTATTTATCGTCATAAACGCAAATTAAAATGAAATGGAACAGAGCTTATAGCTTTCAAGTGGCAAAAGTCACTTAATATTTTATTTCAGTGTCGTATCATTATCATATATATTTATCGTAAAATGTAATTAACAAATCTAATTAAAATATACATTTATTTCAAATGTAAATAAAATATACATTTATTTAAAAATATAGTTAAATATATACATTTATAACAATATAACTAAAAAGTTATGGTTAGTGAAGATTATTATTTATGTGTGTGTGTGTATTGCAGTTTGAAGTGTTTTTTCTCATATAATTAAGTTTTATCCAGGGTTGTAATTTATTAATACTTTTAAGACGTATGTAACTATTGGATACCCCAGAAATCCGCTGCCCAGAGAAAATGGATGTAATCTTCCCTGAAGCCATTGAAATACCTACAGATGATTAGTGATTCCGAATCTGACAGTTTCCAGAATGACTGTATTATGTTCCTTCGATTAATCAGCCGATTGCCGAACTAGGATTCTGACAAGCACGAAGCATTGTCTTACTCATCCAAGAATCAGCTTGTTATTACTGAAATTTAAGACGTATTTTTTTTTTTCAGAAATCGTTAAATCACTCGCAGAAATTAAATTATAATTTTTTTTTTTATCGAATAAATGAAAAAGACAAGTTTTATCAAAGAGCCAATTTGAGGTTTTAATTTATTTTATTTTATTTAATCTGGGAGAGAAAAAGAAAAAAAATTGAGACCGTTACGCAGGACTTGGGTAAACAAAGCATATTTCTCATGTTTTTTAAAACAAAAAAAAGAAAATAAGGAATTTTTAATTTTAATTTTCTCTAATTAAGTGATAGCCTCCCTTTCAACCCCTCATGGTCGTGGTGGAACTAGATATTCGCAGGTTTCCATCCCATTCTAAACCGCTCAGGATGTAACTGAAATTTAAAAGCCGGAGGTGACAATGCAAGTGAAAGGTGTGACCATTAAAATTTGGTCTAAGCAGGCCTGGAAGTTCTACCATACTATTCCTAGAGTGGGGGAAGTACTCATTCTTGGAAGTTGCTTTCCTAAAATTTCTTTCTTGAAAACCTTTTTGCTAACATTTTATAAAAAATAATCGTCATAAAACCCTTTTCTCTATTACTTTCACAGAAAAATTAAATCATTCAAGAATAAATAGGAGGTCTTCAGCACATGATTTTTAAAATCTGACATCTTTCTTAATAATCGTTTTTTTTTTAACTTTTTAATTCATTGCATTTTCAACCTTTTAAAGATCACTAATCCTTAGTATTGACGATAAACGTAACATTAGTGCCAATATAATTTGTTTGTAAATTATCACTGAAAATGTTCCAGAGGAAATCTCTCGATTAAAGAACATTTAAAAAAAAAAAAAGAATATACGTATACTTTTACAATTTTCTTCGCCTTTAAAATTTAAAAGTACATGGAAGTATAACGGCTGGATAAAGCGATCCACTTGGTGACGAGGCTCTGAAAATTCTAAGCGATTCTACAATTAATCAGAACTTCTTCTTTTTCAAGTACTGCGATTAATGACCCTCTNTTTATTCAATTTAAGAACAGTTTATTTATTATATCTATAATAAAGTAAAGAATATGTATTATAATTTTGGCATACCGTCATACAATGAATAATTTATTTTTTATCAAAGACGATCAGATTTAAAAGGCTTGTCGGATTGCAATAAGTTTTATTAATACCTTTAGTAAACAATGTTCATTGCTTTCTGTAAAAAAAAAAAAAAAAATACTCGTTTTAGCTACAGGCGCATGCTCCATTTTGTCTTAACAGACGTAGGAAGATGCTGCGATAAATTTCTATAAAATTTCTACCTACTTTCTTAAGAAAACTTACACACACACACACACACATAACACTTTTTAGTGCGAGGAAACAGAATAAAAAATCTAACTGTCCCAGCCAGGACTCGAACCTGGATCTCCTGATATCCGGGCCGGTGCATTTACCGATTATGCTACCAGGGCAAGTCTGATAAGTTACGTACAAAATTCCCAGCATACGTATAACATTCACGTACACACTAACACAAAAGCATATTCAAACACTTTACGAATACTCATGCAATAACTTTGTTCAAAAACCTTTGCTAAATTCGCGTACAGGAAACTATTTTGACCTCCGGGTTTTATAGTACAAATCCATTCTTTAAATTTCATTTAACTCTAACCCAGTAAAGTCATATTGAATAGTTCCAATAATCGGTATGTGTGTATTTAAGTTACAGTTTAAAATTGTGTTGTATGGAATTTTTTTGCGATAAAAAAATCTTTGAATGGAATGCGTTATCTAAATTGTATGAACAATTTAATTCAATTAATTATATTTGATAACTTTTATCAAAGAAAATAACAGAAATCATGGAATACTTAAGATATCAAAAATTTAAATGTTAGACATTATGTAAGGCCAGACACTTCATTGAAAAACATTTACTAGAAATTATTTAAACTATTAATTGAATAATTTATTATATAATAGAAACACACTAAATTATCTCAGTATGTTTTATCTTTAGATAACGTTAATTAGATAATTTAACGCTGACTTTAGGGTATATTTCTATCACTACTGCTTTATTTGACCAACAATTATATAGGAAATAATACAAAAATAAATTGGACATTTCTTAATGGTTAGAAGCTTTGTCATACAATGTTTGCCATCGTCTACACAAGAAAAGTCACCAATAACAATGAGGCACAACTAAAATCAATCTTTATACACAGAATTAAGCAATAATACTGCAAAAATAGTCTAAGTAATAGTAAGTATAGCATATGTATATGTACATATGGCATGTATGGGAATATACTTATAATTATGAAATGTATGCTTTACATATAAAGACAGTTCAGGGCTATCAGAAGATGGCTTACACCGTAAGCCGAAACCTTGGCATATAATTTAAATAAGACACTTTTTTTATTAATTTGTATTTTTTGTATATTTCTTGACCGAACCCCAACAATAAAACATCTAATAATAATATCTACGTTCAAAAAAAAAAACTCTCCATTTGAATAATATCTAAATTTCATTACCTTTTATTTTATAATTCATGTAAACTGGTTGAGATGTACTTAATAACACTTTAATGATAACAAGTATTAATAACAGTTTTTACTATCCGATTACTAAGAGCTATATTAATTACATATATTCCTAAATCTTCGTTTATTTTTAAATTAAAATTCAAAACAACCTAATTTGATCTCTGGTGCACCGCTGTGAATTTGTTGAAAAAATATTATTTTTACTAGCTGAAACTCTTGCCTTTCTATCAGAAAAGTTTGTATTATCTTTAGTACATTTAATAAAGTACTAAAATAAAATGCTTCTGACAAATCAAATTAAAAGGCTACATACTTTTCTGTTTTATCAAGATCACCCCCAATGATATTTTTTATTTTACTATCACTTCAATGGTGCTTTTATCCTTTCTATAACCATATTGATTTCTGTAATTGCATATTAATTTACAAACTATTTTTCTAACCTGGAATATATAGCTTCTTCGACTCTTAGATAAGAGAGGTTGAATCGCTACGGGCAGATGAATCTTCGGGTTAGTTTCACCTTACTTTATTAAGAGTTATTTAATTTTTTTTTTTACTTTTTTACTCTTCAGTTTCCGAAGTAATAAATCCTTTTCAAAGAAGCTGATAATTAATTTTGCCAAAGGAATCTTAATCAAATTATTTATTTTCTTAATTAGTACCTAATTGAATCAATAGTTTTTGTTTTAATTTCTGGTTTCATAAATGTATTTTTTTTCTGTTAGTGGAGTAAAAACCAGCTTAGCAATATATTTTAGATTATTTTTGTGGAAATTTTCTTTCTTGTGTATTTTATTATATGTTACTTATATTTATAAATTTTTTTTTTAAATATAAGTGAGATACAATATTTGATTTTATATTTTTATTTTAAATAATACACGTAGAAACAAGATAAAAAGCGCATATGTGTATGTGCAATTTGCTTGTTGAGTGTGCTATCAAAGAGAACGATAGATAAAGTAAAATGCCCTGACAGATAAGACGTAAGTAGTAACTACGATAAACTGTAAGTATCTATATGATATATGGATTTGTATTTTTGCAAGAATCAATAACGACACACTCGATTTTCAGGACATCATGTCAAATATAATTCATAGATACCATAACTGAAGTGTCCTTCTATTATATTAAGGTGAAGTCGACAGTAGGGACGTACGATTTTTGAAGTAATTAGTTTTAGATCCAAAAATTGATTAAAATAAATTTGTTTTATATAATTCATTGACTTATTAATTATTAATTTATTGTTATAGGTAAAAAAATGCCTATAACTGTCTTAGTATAAAAATTGTGTTGTTTTATTTTTAAATCAAAATTTAGACCAAACTACAATTACCACTTGCATATTTTTATTGTTTCAGTGATATTGATTTATGTTGATTATTATCCACACTTCAAGTTCTCTAATTTGTTAAAATAGAGATTTTGAAGTGAGTTTTGAAAATTTTTGTTGAAATGTTATTGTAGCATGTTATGTTCGTCATCAGAGGCTTGGTTTAATATAATCTTTAATATATTTTGGACAAATTTTACTTTTGTGTTCGTTTTTTTTTTAACTTTTTAATTCATTGCATTTTCAACCTTTTAAAGATCACTAATCCTTAGTATTGACGATAAACGTAACATTAGTGCCAATATAATTTGTTTGCAAATTATCACTGAAAATGTTCCAGAGGAAATCTCTCGATTAAAGAACATTTAAAAAAAAAAAAAGAATATACGTATACTTTTACAATTTTCTTCGCCTTTAAAATTTAAAAGTACATGGAAGTATAACGGCTGGATAAAGCGATCCACTTGGTGACGAGGCTCTGAAAATTCTAAGCGATTCTACAATTAATCAGAACTTCTTCTTTTTCAAGTACTGCGATTAATGACCCTCTAACCGAAAAAGACTGATCACTACCATTCCTTATAGTGACAGAGAAGAATTCCTCCTACTTCACTGATAACAGAATAATTTGAAAGACAGCCAGCTGATAAACTGATAAGTTTATCAAGGGTGTGTGAAGGGGGAGAACACGAAGATATTTGGAAAAGTTCCAATTTTTTTCACAACAACACTCTAGTCTAGGAAAGCTTCGGAGCCGAACAGTTCGTATCATTGATATATTTTAGTCCATTGCTGAATAAGTTTTTTTTTGTCATTATATATCATTAATTGATTATATAATTAAATTTTATAGACAAATGTCTTTTAGAACATCCAACATTCAGAACACTCAAAAATTTTTCTAAGGTTCACATTCATTTATTATCTTTATTCATTTGATTTTAATTTGTCGAAACTGTCACCGAAGAAAAAATAAATAAATTTTCACCAAAATTGTTTGCACCTGACATTGAAGTCAACTTTCTTTACTCAATAACTTAGGAATGCCAAGTTTCGTACAATGAAGGAAAATAGTTTGCCCTTCAAAAAGAGTACAGTATACCGTTTGTTTTTTAGATGGCTAATAATGTTATTATAGGCTTAAATTTTAAAATTTTGAATAAAGCTTACAAAAAACGGTTATGTTTCCACTGTGCTGATAGTTATTTGTGAACAAAAATATCCAATGGACATTCCAATGGATATATCGGCCCGAGGTTGGTGACTTTCATAAGAACCGCTCATAAATAAATAATATACAAGAATATAAATAGTATTTAGCCAAATGTCGACGGTACAGCTTCATGTTAATGGATTTTCTGGCCTGAGGATGATGAACTTCAATGAAACCGGTCGTCACAAAACAATTATACATAAAAATCATGTTTTTACCCTGTAGTATCGCCAGTATCACAAGAAATGTTATTACCATAATTGTGTTACTTTAATTTTAATTCTCTTAATTACATTTCCATCTGGTTTTAAAAAAGGCCAGCTATTTCATTATTTTACAACTTTTAACATAGGGTTCCCAGTTAACATCCAAGCTTGGCTTAGTGAATTTCATCGGTAATGTCATACTGATAAGTGTAACGTATCATCCGATGTACTGTTGCATAAATAAATGATGTTCTCCATTGCACAAGTGCGATGATTAATCAGCAACGTTGTGATTAACGAGCTATTCGATCGACATTATTCACTTACGATATCTTTTCAAAAAGATTACCCAAACAATATGGACCTTTCAATATGACGCATATGACGCATATTTTACTGTTTGCAGCGTCCACAAATTCTAAAATAAATAAACTGATTTCGCTATTCATGATTGTTTTGTCAGATCTTTGGAAAAGCACATTAATGGTTAAAACCCATCCGGAGAGGGGATAGTTCAAGCAAACCAAAATTTCCAAAAACCGTCAATAACTTANGACCCAGAGTATTTCTTTTGTGCTCCTAGGGACCACCCAGCCTTAATTAGGTGCCATTTTTCATTAAATGATAAAAAAAATCGGGCTATAAGAATTGTGTGCTGACCACGTGCCTTCTCTAGTGTGCCTTTGGTCGAGAATAAATGCATCGAGACTTTAAAAAAAAATATTTTTTTGACAAAACAAAATTAATGAATTTTGTAATTGCCTGAATGCAGACTTTGTTCGGGGCTGTGTAATAAAAAAAAAACCATAATGTTAAGAAATTAAAAAAAAAAACAAAAAAAAACTCTTAATGCTTACAAATGGAGTATAATAATCAAAGAAGAAAAATGCGTTCAAGTTAATTTCCAACTGCGGAAGAAAAACTTCCCTGAAATATTTAACAATATTCCTTTACCACATTCGACTTCCGTTGATTACCTTGGGTTCCATCTTGACTCACGACTTACATAGGGCGAACATACTAAAATTGAATGACAAGAACTCAATCGGCAATATGGACTTTTATACAGACTCATGAACAAGACCTCCAATCTTACGATAGAAAACAAATTGACGCTCTACAAAACCTTATTTATTACCAATCTGGACTTACGGAGTAGAAGTGTGGGGTGCTTCCAAGCCTTCCAACATCCAAAGAATCCAGTTCTTTCAAACCAAAACCCTGAGAATAATTGCAAATGCTCTCTATTACGTATCCAATTCCTCTCTTCACCACGATTTTAATATTCCTTTTGTTCGGGATCTAATTTCTTTCCGCTTCAGCCTTTTCCACAGTAAACTGCCATTCCATTCTAATCCACTACCACAGACCATGTCTTTTAACTCCAACCCCTACAACCCTTCCCCTCGATTCAAACTATGATGGCCCCGCGACCTCCTGGGGGCATAATCTGTAAATAATTTGAGTGGTGTCACTGGTCACCTTCTCTCCTCATGTGACTTTCATTAATGTCATTTATTTTTTTTAATATTCATTTTAATCAAATTACAAAATGTTTTATTTATTTTAACAGAATGTAATATATAAATAAAATTTATNAAAAATTAATGGTATTATAAAATTTAGCTAATACAAAAACTATTTTATATATGTACAACGTACACTAGCTATATGCATTCTATCCACAGGAGCTTGGGTACAGTTCCTGCGAACGTATTCGAGGCCTGGACTACCCACACGCGTCAGTCGCCGTACGTGGTCTCGCTTGCTTCCACGCTGCGTCGCTGGCCCTCCAGCGCACCGGGAGGCTCCAGCCGCAAGACTTCCGCAGGTTCGTCTTCTCCTGCGGCTCTTCTGCCGTCGACGGCTTCATCACCTCCAGCTTCGAGTACCTGCACTCCATCGCTCGAGCTACCTGGTCCCCTGAGTGGTAAGTATCCATCAAACTCCCCTATATAGATCTGAACCCTTACTGTACAGGTTATTTGCTTATCCAGTAAATCATTAATTATGCAAATAAAATTTAAATGAAGAAATAAACAGTAATACTGTCCAAAATGAAGTATTTATAGTTATTACTAATTATTAGACATATATAGTCTTTGGCTATATAATCATTAAATCTTATAAATCGGAAGGCCAATAGGTTAAAAATTATGGCACTAAGGCTGGTATAGATCGACATTTACAGATATAAATATCTTCCTTGCAATATATTTTATAGCATATGAATAATAGAAAATTAAAATTTACCCATCTAAATTGCGTTATATATAGTTAGTTATATTTTTGTATATGATTAAAATTGTAAGTTTAATTTTTCATATAAACTAACCTGACAAAAAACAAATTAATAATATTCAGTTCATTTGATAGTTAAATATACTAATTCACCTAATTTTTCCAAGTAAATCTATATTTAAGTGGAAGAAAAAACCCAATGCTGATGAGTTACTTAATTTAAGTGAACATTAAGCTAAGGAAGTTATATAAGGATTATGACAACTTTTTTAATTTCACAGCAGCAAATTATTAATTTTTATATTTTTATAAAAATTTTAAATATGGCGCATAATACTATATAATAAAGTTTTGAAAGTTAAGTGTTAAGATTTAATGGTATCAAGACACTTCTGAAAAACCAGTTGGCTTACAGAAAATCTTGAATAATAGTATTTATGCTAGACTCAAAGTTGCATGATGTTTAAATAAAATAGAGTTGACCTTACAAAATTAAGCCGCATTAAAATTCCCTAATCAATTTTTTGGGTTCAGTTGAATTTCCCTTCTGTTCTAAAGTGATCTAATTTAATGATTTTATACCATAATTAAAAAAATATGTAAGGCCTACGGCTACATGCAGATGTGCAGATTGATTACTGAAGCTGAAAAAAATTTAAATTTTTAGTCAAATTTAGGATTTAAGATTAGTCCTACTCTTGTCTAAGAAAAATAACTGGTCATATTTTTCTACATTACGATATTCAAAATTTCCCTGTCATAATAGTGAAAAAGATAGTTTTAAGTCTCCTTTTAAAAGTAATTATAATTAAAGCATCAGCAGATACCAAAACGAATATCAATTTAGTAAAGTACCCATTTTGCATCATTATTATTATTATTGTTATTAATTATAAATTATTATTATTATTAATTATTTACTATTAAGTCATGCTGTATATGATTTTTTATGATTATTTATATACTATTCTTATAATGATTTTAAAAATGGGTTATATTGAGATCACGAAGAATTTGATTTTAATCTATTTAATTTCAAAGAATTTGTATTATTTTATTTTGCCAAATAATACATATTTCAGAAGACATACCTCATTATTTATTTGTATTTGGCTTCCGTTGGGCAGGTCGAGGCTGGCAATGCAAAATGCAATAGAAAGAACGCGCCAGTACGAAGCGGCAGAACCGAAGGATGAGAGGCAGATTCGATCTGTCCCGAAGAAATGTGTCTGTCTGCCAAGTTGTGAAAACAGTAACGCATTACCTATTACCACAGAACTTTGACGGGAGATGGAACCCCAACCGTAGCCATACATTTTTACGTCATTTGGCCGATCTGTCTTTCAACGAAAATCAAATGTCACATTTACAAATCCTTCCTCTTTTATAACCTGAGAAGATTTTTCCATTCTAGGCCCTATGATATTTTCTTTATTTTTAAAGGTTTTATTTATATTCTTTCGTGTTAGATTTATTTAGAAATCGTTACATAATGAAAACTAATATGTTCGTAACTCGAGAGCTGCGTAAACTAAGCATATTTTTTCATAGTTATTTAAGATGGTCACAAAGTAGAGAAAATTTTAAAATTCATCTTCTATCATTGACCTTGGGAAATGAATTCACAACTTAAGTTCTATCTAATCTGGCCGGGAAAATAGAGTGGGGGAAACGTTGGCTCATCGTAGCTCCATTCTTTAATTCCTTACTTACTATGTGTTCATCATAAAAGTAAACGTCAGAATATTATATTTTACACCTATTATAATTCTAAAACTTTTTGTAATCCAAATAACAACGAAGATACTATGATAATAAATTCTCCCTCTAAACCCCTATTCTCCCTCTTTCAATACAGGAAAAGTATGATACTAAATTCGGTTATTACATTTTTACAGATTTTTTACAAAAAAAAAAAAAAAGTCCCACCTATACTTGAAATTTAACTGTTAAATATTTTTCTTAATTTACATTTTTTGAAAAATGTTCTTTAAAATAAATGTTAGGGACACCAGGGTAAAGATTCTTGACACTGCGAGTTCAAATCCCGCCCAGATCAGTATTTCATTTATAAATATAAGCTGGTCCTGAGCCATGGTAGTTTAGAATGGGGTGGCAACCTGTAGATAGACCCTCCTTCCATGACCCTAAATGGTTGAATGGGATGCTAACTCTATAAGTAAAAAAATTAAAAATAAATTTTATAAAATGATATCTTACACCAATATTGATTTATACGTTTTCTTTCTTCCGTAATAACGAAGTTACTAAAATTTTAAATTTGGTTCCACTCCACACATACTCCAGATTTCACCAGTAACAAACTCTTCAAATAGTTAGTAAAAAATAAAGGACATTTTGTAAAGTTTTTTCCGGGTTGGACCGTGTAAAGTTTTTGATGGTTGCCGAGCTTTCGCACATCCTGTGATGGCTTCTTCAGGGCTGAATAGAGAATGAGGAATGAGGAGAGCTCATTCTCTATTCAGCCCTGAAGAAGCCATCACAGGATGTGCGAAAGCTCGGCAACCATCAAAAACTTTACACGGTCCAACCCGGAAAAAACTTTACATACATCTGATGACTGTGGAAGCCTACGTGAACATCTTACCAACCTGTACGGGGAGGATGTTGTTCAGAGGATGAAGAGCATCGACAAAGCCAGATCGAAGAAGATGAGACTCCTGGCACAACATTCTCTATTCAGCCCTGAAGAAGCCCTCACAGGATGTGCGAAAGCTCGGCAACCATCAAAAACTTTACACGGTCCAACCCGGAAAAAACTTT
>KZ809306.1:15487-31801 GCA_000696205.2 Oncopeltus fasciatus | reverse complement strand
ATATATATATATAAAATGTGTGAGTTATTGACAAAGTTACCAAACAGAGTTTGTAGGTTATTGAGGATTTTGGTCAAATAATTTTTTTTAATAATTCAGTTCTAGGCCAACATTTCAAAAATATATTTTCTCATCAGGGCTGAAAATACACAAACAATTGTCACAAAAACGTCTCTGTGTGTGAGAGGGAGAGAGTCTGTGTGTGCATGGATTTGTTTGCATGTGTGTGTGGATATACTTTTTTTTTTTACTTTGACTATATAGTATATAGTAAGATCAAAATTGAATAAGTTTTTATCAATTAATATTGATAAAGTTTCATTAAAGGATCACTTTATACCATATCCACTACAAAAAAAAAAGTCCAATATTGCTCTTTTTCCAACCTTTTTTTTTTTTTTCCCCCACAGCCTTATGAAGTTCTTATTTAGGTATCAGCTATTTGGTCAAAGGGATTTTTCCAGAATTTCTAAACCTGGAGCTGTGGGTTAACTGTGCTAAGAGTAGGTTTACAATAGACTAAAACTAAGTGCCAGGGCTATTAAAATAGGGTGGCTACCTTTGATAGTTGAAATTAAGGTTAAAAAAAAATTATGTCAGCTACCCATCACTCAAGGCAACAAATGGATTTTATCTTTAATAAAAAAAAAAGCAAGTCTTTAACATGGCTCAATCTGTGTTCACGTAGGCTTCGACAGTCGTCAGATGTATTTACAGTTTCTTCTTCTGGGTTGGACCGTGTCAAGTTGTTCATAGTTGCTGAGCTTTCCCACATCCTGTGATGGTTTCTTCAGGAATATAATACATGAGAAAATCTGGTTATAGTCAGATTTTCAATTTCTTTCAGTATGAAAGCCAGTGACCAACTACCTTTTAGTGAATGATCGTCTACTTTTTTCTCACTCTTGATTTGTTCTCCACATCTCTTGGAGTAGTACAATTTTTTTTTTCAATTAAAAAAAACAAAACCATATAGGATCCAATAAAGGCATCAAGAGACACAAAATTAAATGGTTTTTTTGGGGTTAGTTATTAAACCGGAGCACTTTATTATGAAATTTATAATAAATATTTTATAAATAAATAACAACAGAAAAAAAAAAGAATACATCCCTTGATGGATCCCACCCCATCTTCAGTACTTTCTCAGATAAATTTTCCTAAAGAACTACCACAAAAGGCCTATAGGAAACTAACTTTATTTTGTCTGATACCTTCACTGAATTAGTCATCCAATTGCACCCAATGAATCCCCTCATATTGTAAATTCCATATATAGCTGCATCGACTAACTAAACAATCCCCCAGATCATTGTAATTTTTCATAAAACTCCTGGGAATATGTCATTAAAAATCAGTCCAGAGGCACCAGGTTAGCAACTGAGGTGCTTTCAGGACTTTCAATCTGGGCACTACAGTTTTGATCATTTCCTGGATGAGCTTTTATAGAGAAATCCATTCAATTTCCACTCAAAGTTGATATGACGGATGCTCTGAGTTAATTTAAAAAGAAAATTTGTATGTTTCTCTATAGGTGAGGGGGTCAACATCGAAATTAATTTTTATGTCTAATATATCTATTGCTGGAACTATAGGAGCTGAATTTTACAATTTGAAATGTAATTGAAAATAAATATCCCAGTGGGTAATTATATGGCACTGAAAATCATAATTAATTTGAAAAGCATGATTGTTGCTCATCAGAAAATTTTTCAATGTTTGCCAATTTAGTATTATTTTTTCAGCAAAAAAAAATTTAAAAACATATATTGTGGAAATTTATGCATAAAATGTATGCCTTCTCTTTCATTGCTATGAACCACAAGCTCAGTTGAAGGAGGGTGGACATATCTTGAACCTCTTAATACTAAATACAAATATTATTTTCCACACTTATTCAAAAGTCTTAATTACAGAGAAAAAAATCATATAGAGTAAAACTACAAGAGTAGTTTGTTTGTTAAACAAGAAGTCACTCAGGTCCTATTCTGTTAAAACCCCACAAACAACCAATACAATGTCAGATGTGTTTGGTTAGTGTGAGCACTCCACACTTTGATGTGGCTACCAATCGCTATGTAAAAATCTTTTACTTGGGCCTCAACATTTCTATTCTGCGGTTCTATGCTTCAACATTGTTCAAAAATGTAATGTCTGCGGATACACAGCTCTTAGAACCAAAACGTTAAACTAAGATTAGTATATTAATTATAAGGTAAATATCATATTTGAAAAAAACAACTAAATTTATACCAAAGATTGATAAAAAAAAAAATATTTCCTAAAAAATTGTACAATACTCAGTTATCAGTAACTTGATTTACTTGTATTTGAATTATTCCTCAAAGTTTTAAAACAGATTTTCCAAATCTAGAATAATCATACCCTAAGGATCCTAATTAATTTGCTGCTAAATTAAAATAAAATAACTACTGTTTGCATTAAAATTAACAATGAGTTTGAACTCATATCATTTGGATTTTAGTATATAATTTATATGAAAAGTGATTTTCAGTTGTACTCGTAGTTTATTTCCAGGACAATAATTTTATCCAAAAAATTTTTTTCTATTAATGTTTGCTACATTTTCTGCATGAATTTCTCAAATGGAGGGATTTTTAGAGAAATATGCAATAGTGTAGCCATTCTGAGTTCGAGGGAGCCATTGTCTTCTCTGAAGCATCAGATCCGAAGCTGAGGACAGCCCGAGCTTCACTGGATGAATCCACTGCCTTTTCTATACTCGACATAAGAACTTCAAAATTCAACGGAAACTTATTTTTGGGCAGTATTTTGATTTGATTCTGAAAATCTAGGAATAAAGTCAGAACAATGAGAAAACATTTCGAGTGTTGTTTTAAGAAATGATATCTTTCGGGAAACAGTTTGTTTAAGAAGGGGTTTTATCTGTCAGGTTCTGGTTTTATTTAACTGCCAACAATTATATAACGGAACAAAAAGGGAACACACATAACGAAAATCTCTTTCCTCTGATTGTTAGTGAGATTGCATTTTGTCATAAATTCCATAAATCTCTTTAAATTACTATTTATCTAAGACTCCTCTTTAGTCTTAACTCCAACCGTGATGACGTCCAAATATAATTCAATACGTGTCAAGTGCTTCCATCTGAATAGCTGCCTTAATAGACTTGAAGCTTGATGTGCAAGACTGGATTCAGGAAGTAATGCCTTCCTTTTTCTACTGACAAGCATGTGTGAAGTGTTTGAGTGAAGTTGTTTTTAAGTGTCCAGGTGTTTGATCCTAGTATAACAGTGCAAGTGCGTGTTTTTTTTACTGTCTTATCATCAGGCATGCTGCAAAAAGAGTCACTCTGTTTTTTGTATATTATCTTTGCTATTGTTTATAATATTCAATTTCATTAAGAGTACAAATTGTTCTTTTTTTTAATAGTTTTACTTCTTTTTATTATTCAGTCTGAATTTAGGGGACTAAGGTTGAGGCCCTACATCCTATCATTAGAAGATATTACTTAGAACTAAATATAAATATGATGCACTTCCTTATCTAATTGTCAACCCCCCCTTCATGTTTTTCCCCTTGCCCCCTCACTTTACCTAATGCCTCCATACTGGAAAGATTTCTTGTATTTCTCCCCTAAGACAAAGTAACATGTTACTTTCGTATTTCAAGTTTTATTGTTTCCTAGAGTGGTTTAAACTATCTAAATTTTCCTGACTTCAGTTGTCAAATTTTGCTTCAGAAATTAATGATTTGAGGCAGTTCAAGAAATTATAGGATTTGCACATTTCCACATAGTGGTGAAGCTGAAATCTTGAGAGATATGTTCCCTTCGGTGGAATTTACTGAGGGAAGAGCTTTGAATGCTGTTTTTTGAAACCAAAGGAACAGCCTGCGATCTGAGAAACGCCAAAAATTGTGGTAAGCAGATTTTCAAATTATTGCTCTAACTTGTTTTGCCATATACTTGTACCAGTTCGCATTACATTCCACAATCTTTTTGGTTCATTTATACTTTTATTAGCAAAACCCCCACAATGGTTATAATATTTAGTTAATTGGTTTACTAAAATGTATTGACTCTATAAATAGTGTTCAAATGTCATTATAAAATTTAAATAGATTCTCTAGTTTTAAATATTTTTCAAAAATATTTATGAGAATATATAAATATGCTTAAATCAAATAATATTTCTAATTCAGATACTTACTGTACAATTCCAAATATTTATAAATAATCTTCTACAGTACTATAAATAGATTAAAACATTCATTTATCTGTTAATATTAAATTATCAGGTAGAACAAAATAAGCTGCCCTTCAAAAGTAATTGTTCTAGTTTAATATTATTTGTATGAATTTATTTTTGAAAATACTAATAAATAATTAATTATATGGTATGGTTTCAATATTATCATATTTTCTTAAATGAACTAATTTACAAGTAAGTTCAATAACATAACTCCTCCATCAAAATTTAATGGATTACTTTTCAAAACTTTACTTGCACGCCCTTTGCCTGGGAATTTTGCAGTTTAAATTAAATTAATGACTCCTTGACCTTACATGTTTAGTTCTCTTAGTTTTTATCACATCTCCAATGGTTAGTACATTTATTCATGGTTTATTATAAATTATTATAATTATAAATTTTTCACAGAACGAAGAAACCCAAAATTGAGGTCAACCCATCATTATACATTAAGCTCTCAAGTTTCAAATAAACAGTTTATTTATATTCATATTTTTATATATGAAAAATAGTTTTCAAAAATAGGAATTAAAGCTTTTGTCACTACTTTTTCTCCTCTTATTTGTCTAAATATTTTCTTAGCCTTTACAACACTCTGTTCAACTAATTCTTTGTTTAAATTTACAATTAGAAAGTTATAAATAATTTATAATTCCTTTGGAATAATTTAAAAATTTATGCAATGAGATTTGAACCAGTATATAGTTACATGATGTAATATCATAAAGGTTTAATAAATATTTTCAATAATTAATTAAAGCAAAACAGATCAACTTCGTATAAATTTAATTTTTATACCTGGAGCAAAGTTTTTGATAAATTTACAAATAAATTATGAGCAGAAGTTGTTGAACATTTTTTTGTCCACTTTGCCGATCATGGTAACTAAAATTAATTTTGTGAAGAAAGTTTTTCTTTTATTAAATAGAGACATTATATCAGATGTTATTTTCTTAAATTCTTCACCTTTGTCCATTATCATGTTTACTACAAATTTAAATGTAATTAATTAAGAAGGAGAAACAAAATAACGAAAAATAGTAAGAAAAACTAAATGAAAAAAAAAATAAAGTAGATTTAAAAAAATTTGTTAAGAGGGCAGAAACCCAAGAGCAGCAGGCATAATTGCCTCAAAGTTATAGGTATTGTAAAGTTGAATCCTAAATTTAACCAACTCACTTTGAATCATTTGATCATAATCATATGAAACCAGGTGCCTTGCTTGGGCAGAAAAAACAAAAATTCAAATATTTTTTAAATACATTGAGCAATTTTTTGCTTATAAGCTTTATAATTATTTTACTATATGTTACTTTTGAACCAAGTAAAATAAAAGCTTAGCTATTAGATTTGCTTGAAATCCCACAGGCTCCAACATAAACCATGAATAAATGTACTAACCAGTGGAGATGTGATAAAAACCAAGAGAACTAGACATGTAAGCTCTAAGATGATTTTAGTTGGGGTTCGGTCAAGGTAGATCCAA
Organism: Oncopeltus fasciatus; assembly: GCA_000696205.2. NCBI lineage: Eukaryota > Metazoa > Arthropoda > Insecta > Hemiptera > Lygaeidae > Oncopeltus > Oncopeltus fasciatus. The sequence goes on along the minus strand of KZ809306.1, from coordinate 26,080 downwards.
AAAACACAAATTTAAAAAATACATTTTGTGCAAATTCTATAATTTCTTGAACTGCCCCAAATCATTAATTTCTGAAGCAAAATTTGACAATTGAAGTTAGGAAAATATTGAAACTTTAAACCACTACAGGAAACAATAAAACTTGAAATATGAAAGTAACAAGTTACTTTGTGTTAGAGGAGAAATGCAAGAGATCTTTCCAGTATAGAGGCATTAGGTAAAGTGAGGTGGCAAGGGGAATAACATGAAGAGGGGTTGAAAATGGTTGACAATGAGATAAGGAAGTGCATCATATAGCGCCTTCCAGTGGAATCTCTAACAACACACCCACATGACAAGAAGCATAGGTGTCACATGAGAATTGCTTTAACACTCATTAATTTATAAGCTTAGCATTTTAGAATCAGTAATATGAAACAAAAAATTGTTCTCAAGAGAACACTCGATAAAAAATTTGTCAGGTGTTAGATAAACTGCATTTATTTATTTTTTATTATTACTATTAACATTTTTTTTATCTAGTTTCATGCTTTTACTGTTTATGAAACATTTATTGATGCTTTTCTGTTGGTTCTTCCTAAATGCTATTTTATTTACGAAAGAAAGTAATATTCAGAGTATTTTATATCATTTCACTTGGATTGAATTTTCATGCACTGAGAAAAAAATTAATGGATTCAGTGGAATTAATCGACTATACTCTATTGATATTTTCACTTACAGCTATACAAAACTTTCATTTTAAAACATATATATTTATTGATATATCAATCTGTAAGAAATATTATAAATACTATAAAACTATGCTTGTATGGCTCACATTTGTAATGGCACATTAGAATATTTAATTTTTATTTTACTTAATTTATATTCAGTTCTAAGTAAGATCTTCAAATGATAAGATGTATGGACTCAACCTTAGTCCCCTAAATTCAGACAGAATAATAAAATTATATAATAAAAAAAAGAACAATTTGTACTCTTAATGAAATTGAATATTATAAACAATAGCAAAGATAATATACAAAAAACAGAGTGACTCTTTTTGCAATATGCCTGATGATAAGACAGTAAAAAAAACACGCACTTGCACTGTTATACTAGGATCAAACACCTGGACACTTAAAAACAACTTCACTCAAATACTTCACACATGCTTGTCAGTAGAAAAAGGAAGGCATTACTTCCTGAATCCAGTCTTGCACATCAAGCTTCAAGTCTATCAAGGCAGCTATTCAGATGGAAGCACTTGACACGTATTGAATTATATTTGGACGTCATCACGGTTGGAGTTAAGACTAAAGAGGAGTCTTAGATAAATAGTAATTTAAAGAGATTTATTGAATTTTTTTTATCTGGTGTCATGTTTTTACTGCTTATGAAATATTTCTAGAGTCTTATTTTTTGGTTGGTTCTTCCTAAATGCTATTTTATTTATGAAAGGAAGTAATATTCAATGTATTTTTTACATTTACACTTGGATTAAATAATCATGTATTGAGAAAAAATTAATGTATTCACTATTGTTTGGTATATACTCTATTGTATATATCAATATGTATATATTGATATATACTCTATTGATTGGTACAAAAGAAAGTTATCTAATATTTGGAAACGATATTTTCACTTACAGCTATAAAAAAACTTTCATTTTAAAACAAATAAATTTATTATCAATCTATAAGAAATATACATACTATTAAACTATGCTTGTGGTGTTCACATTTGTAATGACACATATTAGAATATTTAATTTTTATTCTATTTGATTTATATTCAGTTTTAAGTAAGATCCTTAAATGATAAGATGTAGGGCCCTCAACCTTAGTCCCCTTAATTCAGGCAGAATAATAAGATTAAGTAAAATTATTAAAAAAAAGAACAATTTCTACTCTTAATGAAATTGAATATTATAAACAATAGCAAAGATAATATACAAAAAACAGAGTGACTCTTTTTGCAATATGCCTGATGATAAGACAGTNTTATAAACAATAGCAAAAATAATATATAAAAAACAGTATGATACTTTTTCAGTAAAAAAAACTACTTTATACTTTTTTTTGTAATTTTTCTTCAGAGTAACAAATTCCAATTTTAATAAATTTAAAACAAACTAAGTATTAGTAAGTATCTAAGTAAGTATATATTATTACAATTAGAACATTAATTTCAATGTTCTAATTGTAATTATGATTATATCCAAATAAATAAAACATCACAAATCAATGAATTCTTTTTTAGAAATTAGTGTTCAAAGATGGTGATTCAGAAAATTATGTGTGTGTGTGTGTCTGTGTCTGTGTACAATTTAATTTCAATGACAATTCATTATATAAATATGTTAACCAATAAAACTATGATTGTTGTAAATACATTTATTGGGGAAAAGCAAAGGATCTCTATTTTAGCAGTGTGTATTGATTAACTTCTAGAGAAAACCTTTCAATTTTTTTATACAAATTTAAGAATCATGATTGGCCAAATTATTAAATTTCATAATTTAACTATTGTAATTTTAATGAATTTACTATTCATAAGGGTTTATTTATTATTGTAGTTGTGGGCGTATTGTGCTAACCTTTTGATTCATGGCTGAAACTTCTAGATTAACATAATGGTCCATATCATTATAGGTTTTTATGAAAGTACAATATGAACTTGAATTCAATGGAGGTTCAGTGTAAATCAGTTGATTTTTTTCTGCATAATATCTATAAGCAAGGGCATTCCCTTCAATTGAGATTTGTTGCTTTTCTTGTTCTGAATGGTGGTACTGTGTTTTACTATTTTGCTTCTTCTTGCTACTTAACTTTCTTATTAGTAGGTTCCACAATAATAAATTACTTGGTGAATTCAAATATCTTTCATCTCCTACCATATTATTTGACTCAGTTTCATCAGATATACTGTTGGTGATCATTGTGTCTTGTTTCCAAGGCTGGTCATTTATGTCCATAGTGTAACTGGGAGCATAGTTATCATTTTCATTTGGCTTAGAGGCATCATTGCTTAATGTTAGCTGCTTATGATTCATTGGAAAGAAAGTTTTAAAGAATGATATTCCCACAAGGATGGAATTAAAAATGCAATTTATTGGTGATGATTTAGTAGAAGTGGCTCCATTGGTAGCATATTCTTCTATATCATCAGCTTCACGTTTACTTCGATTCATAGCCTTGGGGTGCAACAAATTAATTTCAGTACTTACATTCTCAGCTTCGTTTTTATAATATTTATAAATGCTATTAAATTCTGATAAACTTTCATCTACTTGATAATAGTTTTCCAATTCTTTACTGCATATTTCAATGTCTATTTCATCTTTTTCAATGTATTGTCCTTTTCCAACTAATTGCAAATCCATTTGTTCCATTTTATATTTGTTAAGAGATCTGAAATAATTTAGTGGGTGTGAAAGTCTGATAGTCCACATTGTGTATGGACTCAGTATGGGATCATTTTCTTTGATTTTGTCATAGACTAAATTTGTATTAATTGGCTGTCCATGTTTATCAGTCTTCATATGGTAACTTATTGATTGTTTGTCACTTGTTATAACATAAAATGTGCTTCCACATTTATAGAATGAATTTCCATGGTGCACCATAGAAACCTCAAAATTTTCTAAATCTTTGTTTAATGTATTTTGTACAGTCTCATTATAGGTCTTCAGTTTTATTCCTATTTCATTGAACTTGACTGCATTTTCATTTATTCCATAATTAATGTCAGCTTTTAAAAATACTTCCTTACCTTCTAGCAGTTTAACAATTGTATTTTTGTTTAATTCATTCTTCCATACAAAAAAAGGAGTTGAATGCTTTGACTCACCATTAAAATTAATGTTTGTATGTATATATTTATCATATTTATTTATGGAAGCTGATGATTGTAATAGTTTTGTCTTCATCATGCTTAACTTTTGAGTTGCAATAAAAGTTAAATTATCCAAGTTTGTTTTCAAATTAAATGTTGGTGGTAAATTAAGCTCTTTTAAGTAAAGATTAGCTAAAGGAAATACATATTGTGTAAAAGCTGCTAATGCTCTATTGTATTGCTCTAAAACTAGGTTTGATTTAATACTCAGATCCAATATTTCCATTGCTGATTGGAGATCTCTGTCAGATATTCTTATTCTTTGAGCTTTTACAGAATTTATATCTGCAATGTAAGCTGCTAACTTGCCTTTTTCATGCAGATCATCTATACGCATGTAAGTATTGAAAACAATTGAAAGAGTTTCATCTATTTTTTCAATGCACCTGGTTAATTCTTCTCCAACATTAAGACTTTTAGTTAACTGTCTTATTTCAACTTTAATATCATTTACAATTGTATGTACTCCCCATTTTTTTATGTCCAACTCATCAAAGGTTTTTCCAACTAGGTTATTCTCATCTGTCTTCAACATACTCTTGAGTTGCCTACTTCTCGGAATTATAATTTTATATATGTTATTTTCAAAGTTTTCTATAGCCCTAAGTTTTTCATTCAGGCTTCTCAATATTTCACCAAATGATTCAAGTTTTTGTTCATCTTCTCTAATGCTCAAATAAATATCTTTGGAAATGTTATTCATATTCAGCAACTGTTTGTTATAGTTCAAAAGGTCTAATTCATTTGTTGTCCCATTTGCTTTCTCAAGGGATGTTACCTGGTTTTCAATAATGTTTGTCAACATTTTTCTCTTTTGATCTATGTAAGATGGGTCAAAAATATCAACTTTTGAAACTTCATTTTCTAAGGCTCTTTTAGTTTCAATTAAATTACTTTGTACATCAATCAGTGAACTATTTTTATTTTTTCCTACATAATTGCCCACTTTTTTAATCATGTCACTTAATTGTAAATTGAAAACTTCTGCCTTCCCTTGAGATATGTCATTCATATTAAGTAATGCTGTGCTTGCTATACCAGCTAAAGCTTTTATAAATTCTGTTAAATTTGGGCTTGAAAATGAACCCCCATTCAGTGTTAAAAACTGAGAAACCACACTGAGCCCCTCAACTGCTTTCTTTGAGAGTTCTTCCCCAATTGGACCGCTAAGATTTAAAAAATCAGTTATAATTTTAATAGGGCCTAATAATACCTTTAATAGCATTTTGTTTTCTAAAAGTTCTTGTTTGTCTCGTATTTCTACCTTTTTTTTGTATAATTCTTCTTTTGAACTCATTGTTTCATTAAACAATCTCACTATTTCATCATCAATTTTATGTGAGATGGCCTTAAGCTCTGGTTCAATTTTAAGTTGTATATTTTCCTTTGCATTTTTTATTTGTTTATCCACGCCTTTCATATAATTGTCCATTAACTCATTAACTGCAATGATACTTTGAATTGACCTTAATTCTTGAATATTCGCTGAGACAATATCAAGAAATAATGGAATTTCAACTACCAAATCTTCTTTGTTTTTGTGAGTTAGACTAGAAATTTTGCTTAATGTAGCTGTATATAGATGAACAAGTACTTTTTTATATTCAGTACCTTTTTCCTCTTTTTTTGGATTCATTGCATACTTCTCGATTCTTTTTAACAGTGACTTATAGAATGGAATCAAGTCTATTTTCCCATTTAATTGGGAATACTGATTTTCCAAACCTTCTAGCTCATTGACTAAACCTTTAGTAGTTTGTAAATCAGTTATTTGTTTTTCATGTTCTAACTTAGCTATAAATTCATTTATAAAAGATGCCCTTATACTTTCAGGTAAATTTTCTCTTGCAAATGTTTTGTATGCATTTAAAATGTACATAGGATTATCAAGTTCAAATGATTTTTTAGGATAAATTAATCCTAATGAATTTAAACCATCTTCTCCATTGTAACCTGATCTGCTACTCCCATCGTCTCTCCAATTTCCTGGTGAACAATATGTTACTGCTACTATTACATATCGATCTATTCTACATTCAACATAACCAGTCATACCATTATTTGCTCCATTTCCTCCTTTTCCACCTTTCCCATTTTCTCCTCTATCCCCAGGGTGGTTTAAAATATCTACTTTTCCACTTGAGCTCTTATCAATAAATTTTATAATTCCTTCTTTTCCACCTAACCCACCAGCTCCTCCAATACCCCCATTTCCTCCTGGGGTTGCCCTTGTCCCTTCTGCAATATAGTGGTACCAAGCAACAAAGAACCTTTCCCATTGACCATCATATTTCCATGTAAAACCATCATCATTCCAATCATACTCGGGACCCCACTGATTGAAAACTGTTCTCGTGGTTGTACTTCTTGGGTTTGTTGGGCTTCTGCCTTGTTTCCCTTTTGCACCATTACCTCCATTTTGTCCTGGTCCTCCTTTACCTCCTACTGAAGAAATGAGTAATTTTCCCCCTATTACTTCACCTGCTAAACCTATAAAATTACTCCCAGGTTCACCAGGTCTACCAGGGATGCCATTTTCTCCTGCTTGACTGAAAAATTTTCCATTCTCAGCAGGAAGAAGAGCTGTGCCAGATTTGCCATCCAATATTATTTTTCGATTGCTCACTACATCCCACATTGGGGATATTATGGATAGTTGTAGTTTTTGGCCTTCATTATTGAAATCAACATCTATAAAAACTTTATTCAAAGCAAATATTTCAATATACTGTAGAGTCTCTTCACATTTATTGTTTTTAATTTCACTGAGATTTACGAATTTTCCTTTTATAATGAGCCTGTTTGAGTGCATACACTGCACTTCTGTATTATGATTTATTGCAGTATCAAGGATCAGTTTTAAAATTCCTAATTTGCCAGGATTTACTGATATGTCCTTAATTTCATTGTAGATTTGTTCTGCATTTGTTAATGGTTTAAAATGTTTTATTTGATTTAACAGTTGCTTTAAATCCAGTTGGCTGACTAGTATTTCAATATTTTGAAATGTATCACACTGCATTTGTAACTTAGAAATTTTAAAGTTCATTCTATTTTTTTGTATGCCATATTCTGACAACCATGTTTCAAGTTCAGTAAGAAAAGAATACCATGTTTTTGAACTTTTAAAATATGTTATGAGATCTCTAAATCCCATTGACCATTTCAAAGTGTTTTTTAAATTTTTACTGCTAACTATTTCCAAAAATGACAAGTAGTCATTTAAATTAATTAATTTAACAAGTCCTTTTGTAGATATATTGTTGTTCAGAATATTGATATCTTCCAGTAATTGTTTTATAAATATTTTTGAACTCACCATTGAACCAGATTCATATTTTGATAGGATCCTAATTCCTGCTGTGAATTCATTATGCAAAAAATGAATGTCTTTTGAATTTTCTTCTTCTTTTATTGTATATTGTTTTATTTTAGACCCTAAATCATTGACTTCAGACATAAGATCAGCATTTATTTCTTCTGCTAAATATTGAACAGAATTTTTTGATTCAGAAGATATTGTGTAGCCAAAGTCATCTTCACTTTTTTCTACATAATTTAAATGATTTATAATTATGTTTTCCAATGATTCTTTTCCATCTTGTAGAAGTCTGCTTTCACTTATTTTTCCAGGCTCATCTGGACGTCTGAATAGTCCAATTTTTGTAAATGTTTCGCCATTTGTTTCCAAAATTGCATCTATAAATTTTGAAGCTTTAGATGAAAATTCTTTTTGATCTCCCAAAGAAGCTGTTGGTATTGTTGCCTTGGTTTGTATGTCAGACTTGAATATCTTTAAAAACTCAGCTATGGATGATATAATCTTTTCATCTGATACCAATGTTAATTGTCCATTTTTTCTTATGAATTGGTTGTCAACTTTTGTTACAATTAGAGCAAAACTATTCTTGTATTTATCTACATCTTTTAGAAGGTCTGTTGCATGTCGAACCAACAACAGAAAATCTTTCCTATCTACACCTTTTCTTACCGATGGATAATTCACAAGAAATATTAATTTCACTGATTTGGCAGAATCAATGACTTTTTTTATGAAATATGTTGTTGAAATGTCATGTGCAGTACTTCTTGTGTCGCTGAATCCTGGGCAGTCGTAGAAAATTGTTCCAGTTTTCTCACTTATGAACAAATCTGGAAATAGTGTCTTTGATATAATTGTTGAGTCTCTGCTTATTTTCTTGTCTTTGTCTATAATGATAAATTCCCCTGAACCTTCACTGACCTCGATAGATTGCAAATTCTCATTATCACCTGCAATGTATTGTGTAAAGGTTGATTTCCCAGAACCAGTATTCCCTAAGATAAGTACAACATTTTTATCTTTAGCTAATTTAATGTTTTCTTCCCCACTTTTTAGTAGGTCAAAAATATATTTTACGTTGTCGTTCTGAGGACTCATTCTTTAAAATTATTTATTTTCTTTAATGTATTAATTTTATTGAAGTTATTGATTAGATTTTCTCTTATAAAATATTTCTTCTCAACTACTTATTGAATATTCAAATTATTTTAAACTTAATTTAATATATTAATTTGAATATAATTGTCCAAGTTTTTATATTAATTAATAAAATGTTATTTCTATAAATGTTATTATTGTCATTTATCTGCTACGAATTTGCTCATAATTATATTCTAATATCCAGTTATGAAAATGTCTTCATTAGCTTTTGAAATTTCACCTGAAAATATAGAGAAAGTTGTTAATCATTTTTCATTTGAATTTGAATATACAAAGAAAAAATATAGATTATTGTTGAACTTGGGTTTCTAATTTTATATAGATTAATGCAATAATGAGAATGAGAATATAATATTTTAATTGTTTTTTGTTTAAAAAAAATCACATGAATACCTACCTACAGGATCACTTGTTAAAAACATCTTGAGATACTTAATGTTTCTTTTCAAGTTAGCCTCCTTTATCAGGAATCCAGTTTTCTTATGATCTAAAAAAAAGAACTTGTCAAATTCATATTTAAACAAAAATTAACTGGCTTAAGACATGAAAGGTTTAGAAAAATATAATTAGAATCATGATGATACTTTTAGTAAAGTAATCCTATATTTCATTATTAATTTGAATCTTACCTGGAGCCAGAAAAAAAATATCACTACCTCAGACAGGAATTCCCGAAGTTTTAGGAAAATTATTCAAGTAATTAATAAATTATTTTGGAGTGAATTAAATGTGAAAATAGGATATTAGTTGCTCAGGAACAGCTTACTAAAAATATTTCTCATTTCTGTTGGTGTCATTGAAGTTAGACTCAAATAATAGTAAGCTCAATTTAGACTTAAATTGCTGAAAAAAACTAAAGGGAAAAAGGTTAAGGAGCAAGTCACTTGTGAAAAAGGTACTTTATGCCAATTAGTAGAGATCATACACCACTCAACTCCCTATATACATTCAGAAATACCTTCTTTTGGAGGTTTTCATATAATGTTATAGAACATAAATTAAGGGAAAATATATCTTACTTCTGTTACACTCTATTTTAGTTAATTCTATTACACTCTACATGGATTACTCATACTGCACTTTGTAATAATTTAGTTTTATTATACTTTATAGCAGCTTCTTATCTTCTAATTTTTTAAAAAAACTACCAGGCTATGGGGCTTAGGGATTACCTGAAATCCTTAACTGTAACAGAACACAATACCGGACACAATCACTATTTAAGGGAAGCAAATTCCATGTATTGCATTGAATTAGCTATTTCAGTGTATCTTAACTCTTAATTATAAAAGCTTTTCTTAACTCAAATAAAAACTAAGATATCAATATTATAAATTTTGGTTTGCCTCTAATCCCCGATTCTCATCATCTGATTCAACCAAAAATAAATAAATTCAACCATACATAATTAAAAACCAAAATGCCCAATTACGTTCTATGTTTCAAAGGGAAAAGTTCCTACCAATCCGCATGAAATAATATTCTTAAATGTTCTAAGAGTACATTTTTTGTAAAAATTTTATATAAAAAAATAAAATAGAATTAGAAAATTACATTTTACACTTATTATATTACTCAATTTTTTGTGTTCAAAATTAGTGAAGATATTGAAAACATTTAACTTGGTCTTTCCCTCAACTGATTTCAACCAATAACGAACCCATCCAAAACTTTGCAGAAGAAGTTAAAATACCGAATTTGGTTTTAAAAGTTATAAATTGCTCATGCTAGAGCGTTAACAAGGCACACACACACACACATATGATGTATACACACATGCTTATTATAATGTGCCTTGCGTCTAGCAGGAAGAACTGGATAAACTCTGTAACGAAGGAGAGTGAATCTATCGGGAAGAGCTGGATGGAGTTGTCGATCTGGCACAAAATAGGGACAACTATAGGACTTCAGTGGAGACCATAGTCTCCACAGTAAGCAAGAGGGGATATGTGAGAATGAAAGACTTAGATGACCTCTGTAATGAAGGAGAGTTAATCTATCGGGAAGAGCTGGATGGAGCTGTCGATCTGGTATTGAATAGGGACAACTATAGGACTTCAGTGGAGACCCTAGTCTCCAGTGTAAGCAACAGAGGATGTGTGAGGAAGAAAGACTAAGATAAACTCTGTAACGAAGGAGAGTGAATCTATAGGGAAGAGCTGGATGGAGCTGTCGATCTGGCACAGAATAAGGACAACTATAGGACTTCAGTGGAGACCCTAGTCTCC
>KZ809305.1:66612-79238 GCA_000696205.2 Oncopeltus fasciatus | reverse complement strand
AAAAAAAAAAAAAAAAAAAAAAAAAAAAAAAAAAAAAAAAAAAAAAAAAAAAAAAAACTAGAGTGAGTATTTATGTGCTTGTGCGTTTAAGTAAGCTTCATGAATCCATATTATCCTTTTAAAAAATTCTTATCTTCTGTTGGGATTGTTAAGAGAGACAGGATACTTGACATAGAAACGTAATTTCAGTAAGAAAAAGGGGAATCCCGAGGAAAAAGAAGAAAATGAATTTATCTAAATTGAATTTCCCAGTCTTTATTTATTGTTATATTTCAGCTTTACTTTTGATCATTTTATTCAGGTCAATTTAATGTAAAATGTCACGACCTCTAGAGTTCTCAGTTCGTTTTATCTTGCCATATCTCAAAGTGATTCCCTAATTTCAATTCTCTGCAAATTTTTTTTTTTTTAATAATATCTTATTACATAAATAGTGTAATTTAACGATATCGGATTAAAAACGAAATAAATGAATGAAACTATCAGTGAACAAATGAGAGGGGTTTCGAAAACTTATTCATTTATACATTTTGACAGAAGTTTTTCGCTTTTCATCGTATGCATTGAAAGAAAGTAAATCTGGATAGGGAAGAAAAAAAATAGATAAAAAATTTTGTTAAGAACTTAAATGAAAAGTTCTCGACCGAACCCCAACTAAAATCATCTTAAAATAATATCTACGGTCAACAAACTCTCATTTTAAATGAAAAGAATTCTTCAGTATTATAGTTTATGAATAATATTTTCATTAGAAATTTCCATGTCTCAGAAAATATATACTTTATAATTGAACAAATCCGTGATCCTTTGCGTTGCTTTGTACTAAATATTACTCCCGTTTTCGAGAAAAAAAAAAAAAAAAATTTTACTGGCACTTGATACTGCGGGTAATCCCCCACTCCTAATGGCCCGCTTTTGCTCAACGACAAACGAAAGACTGTCTCTCGTTTTGAATTTAACAGCTGCTTTGCGAATATTGTTAAGAAAATCTGAAAAGTCTGGGCTGTAGAGAGTCGACGCAGACATGCTTTGATAACTATCTTCTTTTTGACATCAAGTAGGTAGATATGAGAAAAAAAATCTGTGAATGTGTGTGAGTACAACTTCATTCCTTACCTACATTTCTTAACTGGAAAAGTTGATTGTTTGTAGTTTAACATTTTCAAAATAGACTTCAGGTAAATAAATTTAATTATTTCAGTTGTCATACAATAGTATTTTTTTTTTCGTCTTTTTTCCTTATTTGGATGTTTGATTGATGTTTTCCTTATTTGATGTCATTTTTGTTGGATTTCTTTTTGTAACTGCTTCACGTTGGTAAAACTGAAAAAATCTTAGTATACTTATTGTTCTCTATATGTGTCGTCGACATATTATTCAATGTAGTGAAGTGTAGAAAGTAAGATAATGTTCAGAATCATATTTTCCGCTTAGTTTTGTATATTTACATTATTTATTTGATTACCTACTTTAAAATTTAGTTGTTTTTTTTTGTCTTTGTTATATTCTCTTCTATTCTGCTATGAGGAATGCTCTACGGGAGCAGATATTGCGGGACATTCTATGGTACTCTGAATACAGGACCAGCCTCCCGAAGTACTCTGTGGAAAGTAATGGATACTTAAAATTTCACTACTTAACTCTTCTTGGCCTTTCTTCGGGGCACCTGAGGAATGCCCTGAGGTGGCTTCACTGAATACCACACTTTATGAATTTCTGAAGACGCCTTATTCCAGCGCTTTTCTCCAGTCTAGATTAAAATTTTCTGTGGGAATATGCCGTCCCTCTGGAGAAAGGGGGACATACACATTCTATGAGTATTTGTACGATCAGAAATAAATAAAAGGTAAGTGGGATGTTTTATAGAGGATATCACTAAAGAAGATCCACTAAGTTTTAACAATTTTTAGTGCAAGGGAACGGAATAAAAAATCTAACTCTCCCAGCCAGGACTTATCAGACTTGTCCATAAGTAACTTAAGTGGAAAATACACCGGCCCGGATAACAGGAGGATATCCAGGTTCGTGTCCTGCCTGGGACAGTTAGATTTTTTATTCTGTTCCCTTGCACTAAAAATTGTTAAACTTTACGTGGGATTATATACCACAAAAAATAATATTTATAAGATCCACTAATTTTTATGATTACCTCATATCACCTTCCTAATACTCTACTGATTTTGTATTTTAACAAAACCGAAGTAAGTTAGCCATTTAAGTTGTTCTCGTTATCGTTTAGTTTTTTTCTCCGATTCTTCCAATAGATAGACATAGACGGGATAACACCACAAGTAAAAATTAGTGATTGCCACCAATATATGTATCCAATTTTTCATAATGTAATTTTTATATCGCTTTTAAATGTATAACGAATGTGCTGTGTTTGTTTTTGAGCGAAATCGGACGAATAGAATTGTGAACTGTAATGTGCGAGTAAAAAAAGAAAAATTGTTTTTTTTTTATTTTGCTGTGGCAGGCGTGATATTTAGTTCGGAATACTAATTCCTTTATTGATAAAATATATTTTTTACGTTTGTCATAAGAGAATTGAATTAGTAGTAGGGGTTTATTTGAAACCTCCATTTTAATTTGATGTCCATACGACGGAATAAATTACTCATCTTTATGAAATTTGTTGTGTCACTTTTAAACGTAAAAAGAAAGGCTGGGTCATTTCTTGAGGCAAACCGGACATAGAGGTTACACAGGTGATGTTCCCTAAAGAATAACTTTTTCTTATTGTTTGAAAAAAATTTATTTCTTATTTAAATTTTTAAATATTTTTATTTGTGGTTTTATTTATCCCACGTAAATTATAAGGAGGATTGATTTATTCTATTCCCTCTCATGAATTATTTATAATTTACATGGAATAAAAAACCACAACCAAAATAAAATATTTAAAAANGCTGGTCCTTAGCCATGGATGTTTAGAATGGGATGGCATCCTGTAGATAGACCTACCCTATAGAGGTACGATTAAGCTGTCTCACGTGGGCGGTTGTGGGCTGTTGCCCATAGTGGCAGAAGAACCCGATGCAGGTTGATGCCGATGTACTCCTGTTACCTAAAGCCACGTCGTTTCGGAGGATAGGCGTACTCAGGAAGACCATTGACTGGAGGCAGCCGAGTGTGCCCTCGCCGAGTACTTAGAGCGCCTCATTCCTGTTTCTTCATACGCTCGCTCTGGAGTAACGGCTGGAGAGGAGAGCCACTCCAGAGAAAGTATTCCATAATAGTTCCTTCTCTCACGCATAATTTCCCTGATGGCATCCACTGTCCCTTGCCACAACGCGGAAAATGAATTTTCTCATTGTACGCCATATATATATATAAGTATAGGATAAGGAAAGAGGTTTGAATTAAAGTAATTTATGTCGGGTCGAGGTCAACAGCTCACCCGCTTAGACATTAATCTTCTTATTTCTTTTTCTTTTAGTAAAACCCTCTTCTTGACAGGAATAAGTGGTTTGTATAAGTTTCAAATTTAAGAGTTTTACTTTTTTGCTTCTTTAAAAACTCTTGAAGTTTAAGGGTTGTATTTCCTTATTTTGAATTTTTCTATTAAGGAAATGCGATATCCCATGATGTTCTTTTAAATCTTTTTGCTGTTTAATAGAAAAAGAAAGGTTTACATAAGGTCAAGCTATTTCCCCGAGCGATTTTTTTATGGTTTCTCACTTCCTAATCGTGTTTTGTATTTATCCGTATCAGATATCCGTATCACCTTGTCAGCACATGAATGCCGACTCTGTTTGAGTCCAGGGCAGGACGGCCACACCCCCAATATGCCGGCAGGGAGTATTCGCAGGGGATAGTGGACCCCTGTAGACACGGAGACCCCCTTGTCCGCGCCACAGGTACGCAGGTGTTAACAAGACCACAGACCGTCCGCCGTGGCAGACTTCACCCTGTTCTCCTGCTCCTCCATCACGTCTCTGGGCCGCCTGGAGCCTGTCGTGTTTCACTCTTCTTCTGCCGTGTCTACGTCCACACAACAACAACAACGTCTACAATCTATATTACAAAACTTCCCATTTGTCATTTGTACAAAAATCAGGATTTGTCTGTTCTTCATTTTTAATTAAATACAAATAATTTTACAAAAATATATTTCTGTATTATTTGATGATTGTACTTACAATGGAATAACCTTTAAAAACGCAAATAAATTGTTTTGCATTGATTTTTAGCGAATTTCGACTAAATCAGCCATTGAGATGGCAAGGCTAAATTAATTAATGGCCGAAATCGGTCCAGAGAGTAGGGTTTAGATAGAGACCTTAATTTAAATTATTAATAGAATTGAAAATGTCAACCTAGGGACAAGACGTCCTCTCTCATCTTCATGATAGCCCTGAAGATGGCTTACAATGTAAGCCGAAACGTTGGCAGATAATCCTTCATTTAAAAAAAAAATACATTTTTTTATTTGTGTTTTTTTGGATCTACCTCGACCGAACCCCAACAAAAATCATCTTAGGATTAATAGAATTGACTTTGTTGGGGTTCGGAAAAGGTAGATAAAAAAATACAAATGAAAAAAAATAGTGTATTATAAAAAAATTATCTGTCGAAGTTTCGGCTTACATTGTAAGCCGTCTTCAGGGCTATCATGAAGACGAAAAGGGGCTCAAGTGAAATAAAATTGACCGAGTGGAGGGGTTTCTTATTATGGATTTATAATCCTTTTACAATTCACTACATGACAAGCACTTAAAAAGTGCTTAACTTCAGTCCAGAAATTTTTATTTCTTGCCTTAGCAATTTTTATTCCCGTTTAACATTACATACTTGAATGAATTAGTGTTGGTGGTAACAAATTACACTATTCGATCATTGTAATAATTGAATCAAAGCAATTAAAAATTAACAATTTTTAGTGCAAGGGAACAGAATAAAAAATCTAACCTTCCTAGCCAGGACTTGAACCTGGATCTCCAGCTATCCTGGATCTCCGCCTGGGCCGGTGCGTTTACCATTTATGCTATCAGGACAAGTCTGATAAGTTATTAAATTCCCCTCATTAGTGTCGAGAGTCCAACCTCCGAGGCAGACGAATGCTCGGAAGAGCTGACGTTGTTAAGTTGTTTAAATGACTCGTTATTTACTATTAAATTTTAATTTTATAAATATTTTTTATGGTATTTAATCCCACGTAAATTTTAACAATTTTTAGTGCAAGGGAATTTTTTATTCTGTTCCCTTGCTCTAAAACTTGTTAAAATTTACGCGGGTTTAAATATCACACTTTTTTTTTTTTTTTTAAATTAGCATTTTATTTAACCAGTCCCCAGGTTTAATACTCTGTAAATATTAAACATGGGGTTTGGCTCGGAAGTATGATGCCATGGAAATTGCCATGAAAACCTATTGCAGGGAGGTAATCTGTAAGTCTGAAGAATATTCCTAATCAATTAGACATAGGTGAGGGACGCCAGGGTAGCTCAAGGTATCCGTTGTTGTCTGGCAATCTTGGCTGGCGCTGTGGGTTCAAATCCTTCCCGGGGTCAGCTTCTATCGATAAATAAAAGCTGGTCCTTAGCCATGGATGTTTAGAATGGGATGGCATCCTGTAGATAGACCTACCCTATAGAGGTACGATTAAGCTGTCTCACGTGGGCGGTTGTGGGCTGTTGCCCATAGTGGCAGAAGAACCCGATGCAGGTTGATGCCGATGTACTCCTGTTACCTAAAGCCACGTCGTTTCGGAGGATAGGCGTACTCAGGAAGACCATTGACTGGAGGCAGCCGAGTGTGCCCTCGCCGAGTACTTAGAGCGCCTCATTCCTGTTTCTTCATACGCTCGCTCTGGAGTAACGGCTGGAGAGGAGAGCCACTCCAGAGAAAGTATTCCATAATAGTTCCTTCTCTCACGCATAATTTCCCTGATGGCATCCACTGTCCCTTGCCACAACGCGGAAAATGAATTTTCTCATTGTACGCCTTCTCTACTGGTATACTCTTCCTCCATAACAACACGTGCTGTCCTCTTCAATTATTAGAAAGTTAAAGACCCTCTCAACTTACTTTTGATTCCTAAATGTTTGTTTGAAAAATCTAACAGATTTATTTATTTTTATTTTTTAAAAGAAAGCAATAAATAATTCTTTCAGCTAGAAATGATTGGACTAGGCGTTAAAGTAAATAACGTTTTGTTGATAGAGTTTTTATTGAAGGCAACGTATTCTCTTAGGTGTCGAGGAGCCTTCTTATTGGCTTAGAGGTTCTTAATGGGATAGAGAGCTTTTCTCGTAAGTTCCTTCACAAACATAAAGCTAAGGAAAATATGAATGCAGCTAAATAAAAATTCAAAGCTAAATATTTGAAGGGTTTGTTACTAATATTTACAAAAATTAACATTAGCAGAAGTTTTTTTTTTTTTCAATATGATTAAAGAATTCCAACATAATTTATAAACCAAAAATATGTATTACCTGAGAAAAAGGGAACAAATCTGTATACGAATTTTTCACTTATTTAATTTAATTATTTATTATTTAATTTTATTGTTATTCGCTTCGTTATATACTATTGTTATTTATGTGTTAAATACAATTTTGAAAATTAATATCTTCAAAGAATAATAGGAGAAAATTAATGTATCGTATTTGAACCTTTACATTGAATTTGCTGTTTAGAAATTTATATCTTCTCTTGCTCACATTATAAGTTCTATAAATTAAATACTTAATATAAACTGTACATGACAGATAGCTAAGAAATGAAGATTTTTTGAATAAAATGCACATGAAGCTGGAAAAAAAACTTGCTACCTCAGCCGGGAAAGTAGTAAGATTTTTTTTTTCTGGCTCTCTGTAAATTTCTTGTAAATAATTTAGCGTGGGGTAGCATACAACTATTAATTTGATATTTAAATAGAAATGTCAGGTAGAACGAGAGTCTAATAAACAGCTGAATGTTAGCTCCTTGGAGTATAGGACGACATCCTCGTCTTACTTAGGGGTTTTGACTTGGAGTAAAGTGCGGGGAGTTGGAGAGATTATCTAACCTGTCTCTGTGGTGCAGAAAGTAGGAGACTCGGGTTCGTTTCCCGTCTGGGGTAGTACAATTTTTTTTCTGGCTCTTTGTCCATTTCTTGTAAATAATTTAGCGTGGGATTGGATTACCTACCACAATTAATTTAATATTTTAACATGAATATTTTTGTTTTATTTATAAATACTTTACCTGGGACTATAATACCTTATATTATCCGTCTTCATTGGTTTCTGCTAACCATCTTCTGTTGGCGAGCGATTTCGGACATTGTCCAACCTCGTGGCGGAATACATGTGTTCAGAATACAAACGCAGTTGGATACAGACAGTGGCAGTGAACACATGTATTAGAAGAAGATAGGTACGTAATGGAGTTCCTTTCTTCCCACGCGCTCTTAAGTATTCGCACAGTGTGCTTCAGTAAGTCCGTATGTATGCACTCTATGAAGTCACCACCCCTCTGGCCTTCGACTAGAAAGGGTGTTCTCTTTTTTGTATTTCCATAGAGACACCCTCAGGGAATAAGGACGGAGAAAACTGCTAGAAAGTATGGCCGCTGAGGAGAGTCGGGGACATGGTACTCCTCCTTATGGGGTAAAGTCTTGGGAAGTGAAATCCCCCTTTGGCACCGCGCGGCGGAAATCGAACCAGTACTGGTTTGGCTTGTACTCACCCCTTACTCATCAAACCTAATGCTGTTACGCTCAATGTACACTGTCCTACCAGATTTTTCTTTTGATCTGGTAGGACAGTGTACATTGATTTTGATATGATTTATTTAAAGGTAATTATAAATTTCGCTGTGAATGTTGTAGCATCTTTGCATCCTCTGACCATTGCGAAAAATGTAGTTAGTCCTCAAAAATAGGAGGCCTTATAAGCTTACAGCGACATTTTTGTGAAAGAAATACTTGAAGAATATGATGACATTTATAACAACAAGTCTGTTACGTTTTATCGTTTATTTTATTTTTATTTTTTGTATCACTTAAGATGGTTTTAAGTAGCAATAAATAAATTATTATTAAATCTTTAAAGCCATAAAAAGTCTAAGGAGGACGGGAAAGGGGTGGTTGGGTGGTTCTTCAACTTTGAATGTTTGGAATGCTTTCTTCAATTTCACTTTTCATAAGAATATAAAAATAGATGTTTGGAAATTGCATTTGTCAATTATGATGTTTTATAAAATTTATGATTAAGTTATTATTTGTGTAGACATTAAATATTTTTGAATTTGTTCTCCTACTGCACCTAAGATCTCAGCCTGCTGTATTTTCGGTTCCTTCTAAATAGAATCGTTAAATAATTATCATGTAACTGAGTGATTAGCTTTAATTTCTTGAGAGAAACCCACTAATGACCGCCGAATGGTTGCGTAGAAGGCCACCTTGTATTTAAGGCTGGTTTTTGTTGTGTAACTAAAACTTGGATACTGCGAATTTTACTATCGGTCTACATGTAAGTTTCGCCATATATCTTATTCGTTTGCTTGTCTTACTCCATGCGTTTTCTATTTTACCAAATCGTTTATTGATTTTTGTGTTCATGTTTGACGTGTTGATGTTTTGCTCTTGCTAACCACTCCTGAGGAGGTGATATATTTTGATTTAAGATTTATTTTTGTAATTAATCTGTTATGGGCAAAAGTTTTTTTTTTTTTTTTACTTTTCAAGGCGTACAGTTGTTTATACGTTTTCACTAATATTTCCTCCTGTTAGTCATCTATTCTATTTGAGTTCTTATGTTTATTTGAAATTGACAATTTATATTGCATACTGTACGTTTATTCTCCCTATTATAAGTGGTATATTATTTTTAAACAACAGTGTTAAATTCAACAACCTTGGCTGACAAGACTACCCTTTGTAGTTTGTATTACCCTTGTAATTTCTGCTTGAATCAGCTGAGAACGGTCAGGGGGGTTATTGACGGAAATGACGGTCTGTAGCTTGATGAGTTTCTGACGTTGTTCTACGTGGAATTATTTCTCAATCTCAGCATTCTTCATTTGTATTAGTTCTGTAAAACCCCTGTAAGTCAGGATTCCTTCTAGTGCTATCTTTCATGTTTTATATTCCACCATCGGTAGATCGTCATTTTTCAATGTCATTGGTTTTGTCACGCTGGGTGGTCCTGTCAAGCCATATTTAATTCAAGTGTGCAATGAATTTGATTCGCGCGTACCAAAACTTCCCTGTACTGATCATTGAAAAATACAATCTGGGTGAAGTATTAATTGCCAGTTTACCATATCCTTTACATTACCTAAATTGAATCAAGCTATTCATGGTTTAGTGTGATATATCCATTTAAAGAAAAAAAAAAAAAGCTTGTCACCCAAGCTTTATAATCTAAATAGAATTTCCATATTTTATTAAAAATGGAAGAAAAAAAAATAAGTGTAAGGAATTTAAAAAGAAAAGAAGTGAGGAATGATAAGATCATTTACTTGGCCAGGGTGGCGGGGATACTCCTAGTTATATTTGCAAATATTATCTATCCCCTTTTAGTGTTTATCGTAAAAATGATATTGTACATTAACTTCAGAAAATTAAAGTTTTGCTACTACTAATAATATATATATACTTATGTATGTATGTAAGTAAACATAATATATAAGAACAGGTTAGAGAAAGAGTGTAATGAACACACACAAAAATTTTTTTTTTTCTTTTTGTGCGTTCACTACTCTCTTTCTCCCACCTGTTCTTATTTATTATATACATCGCATCCGCGAGTGTTTCATTTTATCTATTATATATATACATATAGATCCCCCCCCCCTCCTGAGGATTCCCTCCCTAGCCGATCGGAAGAACTCTTTGCCAAGGGGATGTCTCGTCGTAGCAGGAGATACACCGTTGCAGTATGCCGGGCTAACGGAACGTTCCCCTGAGTCTCTTCTCACACTCTTGGTACTCCGGCATTGTTACCCCACTCCTCCTGCCGGCTCCAGCTATAGTTTTCACACAGGAAGAACTATCGTCCTAATTGCATGTGAAGGCTGGAAAATTATTTTTGCTTTTTGCTTACCGTCCCCAATTTCCCCTTTTATCGGACAATAAAAAAATAAAAAATTTATATATTACCGAATAATGGTAATAAATGGAAACATTTAGCGTTTGATGGATTTTATTCGTAATGCCCGAATACTATTTAAGTTGTCAGCTCTGCTTCTGTGAACCTAATGTTTGTCTTGCTCTGTTTTAGAGAGTGACTTCTTTCTGAGAGCTAGAAACATTAAGAATGAAATCAAATCCTGTATACTTTGCTGTTGTGTAAACATGCTTATGTCATCATTGTTATAAATGTAGTTCTGAATTAAAAGTCAAAAAGGACCTACTTAATCTATGCCTATTTCCCATGTCTTCATAAAGGTGGACATAAATAGGAGTAAATTATTATTTAATTTATTTAAAGTCGAAGAGGACAATGAAGGAAAAATTAAAATAAACTGAATAGACAATTCCGAAACCTATCAATTTCATGACTTAAATACGTCATCCATTCTTTTAACGNTACTATTCATATAATATTTATACAATATAAGATATATTATAATTTTAAATTCAGAAAGAAAAATGACCGTAAAAGTAGGGACCACTCAGCTTTGCTCTAGACCCGTCGGAAGGAGTAATGAGAGAAGTGCTCATCCACTGTAGTTACAATCGTAAATGTTTTACCTAATCGTAAATGTTGGTACCTCTTTCGACCGATTACATCTATTTGCTTTTTTAGCTTTTGTGCTAGGAAAATTCTTTCGTTACGTTGGTAACATGTTTTTTTTTTTTCGATTTTATTTACTGAAAATATAATGTATTGCATTTTTTTTTTACAGAATGACTAAGAGTGAAATTTAATCTAAATCTTATTCTTTTTTTTTAAATTTTGAAGCTGTTTTCCTCGTAAAATCTCTCACAAGCGGCAATTTTTCAGTTGAAAACTAAATTGAAGTCTTCTGTAAGTAGCTTGTTTTTTCCGGGTCCAATTTTCTCAGTTAAGCAGTTTCTCTCTGGCGGCAGTGAATGAGAGTAGGACATGTCTGAGACAGAGGAGTTTGGTTTTGATGGAGTATGTCGTGGGCCTCCTGGATAACGCCTTACATAATGGGATATCGATTATCGGCGGAAACAGGACCTGCAGGAGTTGGGTGTGCGTGAGAGGCCGTCCCTGTAGGACTTTCCCCCGCCTCCTTCCTGCTCGGCCAGAGGGTCCTGTTCTGCCAATTAGCCAGTTAAGTCCTTGCCGAAGGAAAAGGAGGGCATTACCACCCGTAGAAAGGTGGTTTGAAAGTTACCTCTTCTCGACTGGTTCGAACCTTCCTTATTCTCCACGTATGGGTGTGTGGAGTCTGATTTGGTTTTCCTCCCTGGAGCAATCAAGTGGAAATTTGTTCTCACGACTGAAAGGTGTGTAGATGTATAAAAGGCACTTTCATTTGCAGAGGCTAATTATTAGCTGAAATTATGGCCATAATCTCCTTCCTATTGCGATGCGGAAGGTACGGAAATAAAGGTTCCTTGGACTGATTATTTTTTATATCTCTACGGCTCTTCTGCGCTTGTGTTTCATTTTGTAAACACGTGAGAAAGGAAAAAGTGCAAATTCGAACTTTCGCTGTTATGTCTTAAAATATTAATATTTTTTCATATTTGTGAAATGTTCTTCTAGGTTGTCTCAGAAGGTAATCTCTTTCTTTTCTTTGGGTCTGGATCCTTGCTTACATCACTCCCTCCTATTCCTTCCCTTACAATTAATCAGCGACCAATTTCCTCTATTCCTCAGCATTATCCTAGACCTAGCTCTTTCATGGAAACCCCATATTTCACAGATTTACCGTCGCTGTTTCTCCACTCTCCATCAATTTCGCCTCTCTAGTCACTTTCGGTCCCCTGCCTCGTAAAACCCGTAGTCTCCTTGTGTCCTCTCTTATATTCTCCATTTTGATCTTGGTTGTGCTGTTTATGGGGGCCTCATCGGAGAACTAGATAGGCTTAAGCTTGTGCTAAACTGTTTCATCAGGTTTGTATTTGGTTCTCCGAGGAGCGCCCACGTTGTCCAGAGCTGTTCTCCAAGTCGGGATGGTAGTAACCATCCTTCCCTAGGCAATATTTTCTTGGTTCTCTCCTCTATAAAGCCATATTTCCCCCTCCCTATCTCTATGATCCTTTAACTCTCAAATCCTTCGTACTTTCCCGCCCCACCCGTTCTCGAGATTCCGACCTTTATCTTCCCACTTACAAATCCGCAGCATTTAGTCGTTCCTTCCTCATCAGATCCTCCAGGCTCTGGAACTAGATCCCTTTAAATATTCTTCACTCTTCCTCGCTCGCATCCTTCAAATCCCAGCAATTGTGTACAATTAGGTATCAGCAACTGCTAAACTGTATCTTTTTATTTTTATTCTTACCATGGTTAATTGTTATTGGATTAGTTTTAGGTTTATTTTTTATTACTTCAAGTATTTCTTAGTTTTTTATTTTTTTTGCTACTAATTGTTGACAGTGTAATTAATTTCCTATTAATTGTAATCATTGTATGAATAAACAAATATAATTTAGTAATAACTATTGGAATTTCCAAAACATTTTGTTTATGTTTATGTATATATATATATTTATAATT